>JANHMN010000023.1:1719796-1744961 GCA_030674055.1 Rhabdomys pumilio
CAGTCTGCATGCCACCCACCCCTACTAATAGAAGGACATACTCAGAATGAGGGAAAGGCAGAAGCTTCATCTGGTGGGAGCAGACAGCTCCTCTACCAGCTCTGTGGAGGACCACAAGAGGGTCCAACTGGAGCCACTCAATGTGAGGGGACCAGACATGTGCGGAGAGCACACGAGACAATGGACCCCAGTACTCACTTCTATGACATCCATGTGACTCAGAATGTCATCCTGAACCGGCCTGGCCCCGAAAGGACATCAGCCAGCCCTGGACTCCAGTGGGCAGTCAGTCCTCCAAGAGTCCATGCATATGCCGTGGACCACACACAGTTCCCAGTCCTCCAAGAGGCCATGCACACCCCGTGGACCGCACACAGTTCCCAGTCCTCCAAGAGGCCATGCATACCCCGTGGACCGCACACAGTTCACAGAGCTCAGAATCCGTGCCTTCTCCATACAGAACCACAGAACCTGTTCTGCTGGGAGTTTTCTGTTTCTCTCTCTCTCTCTCTCTCTCTCTCTCTCTCTCTCTCCCTCCCTCCCTCCCTCCTTCCCTCTCTTAAATTTAGGGATGGAGAGACAACTCCGTGGCTAAGAGGGCTGGCTACTCTTGCAGAGGACCAGGGTTTAGTTCCCTGCACCCACACAGTGGCTTGCAACCACCTGTTAACTCCCGTTCCCCAGGATTCCACACCATCTTTAAATTGGGGATAGGCATGTGCCTTTAATCCTAGCACTCAGGAGGCTGAGGCAGGTGGATCTACAGAGTGAGTAGGACAGCAGGCAGCCAGAGATACACAGAGAGACCTTGTCTGAAAGAAAGCAGACAAAAAGATTTAGTTATTTTTGATTTATGAGTGAGTATTTTGCTTACATGGATGCATGTGTCCCACATGCCCACAGTGTCTGTGGAAAGCAGAAGAGGGTACTGGACCCCTTGGAACTCATGCTTCAGAAGGCTGTGAGCTGACATGCAGATGCTGAGAACTGAACCTCAGGTCCTCTGTAAGAGCAACAGGCACTCTAAACCACTAAGTCATCTCTGTAGTGTATGCGCGCGTGCACACACACACACACGCACACACACACACACAGGCACACGCACACAGGCACAGGCACACTCACGCACACGCGCACACATGCACACACACATGCTGGCCCTGAGCTTATGATGGAGCTGAGGATGACACTGGACTTCTAATCTGCCCGTTTTCAACTCCACAATGCCCAGATTATGCACACGTGCCAGTGCAGGCTAAGCCGTGCTGGGGATGGAACCCAGGGCCTTGTGTCCATGTAGGTGACCTGCCAGCTACCAGCCCTGTTACCAATTCATCACACCAAGCATCTGCCTGTGAGGAGAATCTGCCTGAGATGTGCTCCTTTCTGTCTGGCCACAGAGAGAGGCACTATTTGCAGTTGCCCTCAGAGACGGAGCACAGAAGAGTGGTCAGTGCAAGCTCCAGGCTCACCCAACCACAGCCCCTTTGGGGGCAAAGCCCTGCTTCTGATCCACAAACTCCACTGGGAATAAGGCACAGAGGGTAAGGAGGAGCCATTAGGGGAAATGGTAATCAAGAGAAATGACTGCTTAATTACACTGGGGGGGGCGGGGCAGCATGCCTGTTAAGACAGAAAATAAATCCACATTTCTAGCTCCCTGAAGTCTATAAAATATTGGAGGCCTTTTATGGTTGTAATCAAAAACCTCATTTCTCTAGCCACTGCTGGCCGGATCTAATTATGGTGAGGTATGCTAACGACGCAAGCCTGGCCCGGGACGTTGCTCCTTGTGGTAATAATTGCATTTAAAGAGGAAGCATGAACCACACTCATGCTCACTAATTAGTGTGAGGTTACTAATTAATAACACAAAGTCAAACTGCCTTTGTCCTGCCATTAGCGATTAGCTCAGTACGCCACAGCTCCCCTTCTACTGTTTGTGAACAAGCTTGGAGTCAGATTCCAGCAGGCAGAAGGCTAGAATCTGCAGGATCAGGCAAGTTCCCAGGCCATGTCCCTGTTAATGCTGGACACTTGTGTGATTCCTCTACACGCAGGGAACGCGAGGCTCCTCCTCAGGGCCACAGTGGTCCTTGCTCAGCTGGCCCTTCTTCACAGCATATAGCCTCAGGAAGACAGAGGGCCTGGAAGCAGGCTGAGCAGCCCAGGCCATCCCAGCCTCTCTGTCAGCTGCAGGCTGTCCTTGTTTTGTCTCTGCTTCTTCTCCATAAGAAAAAGGGCCAGAGGAGTTAGCAAGCAGCAGGCACCTCACAAGCAACTCACTTGGAACCTCAGTAAGGGGAGGGGAAGGGTCAACCAGTGGAGGGGGGACTCAAGGCCCTTACAGCTGATTAGACAGGAGGGGCTACCACAGGCTGAGGCAAAGCAGGATGACAAAGGGGTTTAGCTGGCCTCGCCAAGTCCCCTAGGAAACCCTGCTGACCGCCTACCTTCTACAGGCCTCCTCAGGACACTGAATGGCACCATCAGCTGCATCTCAGGTCCTGGAGAGAGCACAGGACTCACAGCACAGGGGGTGGCTGGGGACGCAAGTTTATGCCTAGAAAAGGAGGCAGTTGTGGTGGGTATGCCTCTAACTGAGCACCTGGGAGGCTGAGATGGGGAATCAAGAGTTTGAGGCCAGCAGTCTGGGCTATGGAGTGGACCCTTACTCAAAATGCCAAAGCTGGGACTGAGATGATGGCTCGATCGATGAAACATTTGCCTTACAGCAAGGAAGACTTTATTCGGACACTCAGAGAGCCAGGTGTGGTTGTGCACATTCAGAATCCCAGCAGCGGGGAGATGAGAAGTGGACAGTCAGATCCCTGGAGGCTCATGGGCAAGGTAGCCTAGCCTAGGTGCCATTGTCCCAGGCCAATGAGAGAACCTGTCTGAAAACAGTAGGGGGAGGGCCTGAGGAATGCCACCGAGGTTATTTTCTGATCTCACATGCACACACACACGTATACTCATACAGGCACACATGCACTCAAATATGTACTTACAGCCACAAAGAAACACAAAATAACCCGTAATAAAATGGAGGAAAGCAATGTAGTTGTTAGCAGCAAATGCAGCCCTGAGGGCAAGAAGAGGAGGGTGGAAAGGGCTTTCAGAGAGGACAGTATGCTGCCAGCCAACGACCCAGGTGACCTGTGCCTGCGACATGGGAGCCACTGTGACACATGGCTACTTAAAACCCCCAACTCAACAGGACTCCTGTCACGCGGTAAGGCTGGGCATGTAACTCATTTAATACACTGTTCCACAGAATGCTGATCCTGATACTCGGGTCTGCTGCTCTGGGGAAATCTCCCCTCAGCAAGCTCAGAGTGGCCAGAAGGCAGGTGAGGCATGGGGGCAGCCAAGCCTCAAAGGTCAGTGATAGTTGGACATGAACATGAATCTGCCAGGCCCGGTCACTGCTCTTCCTCAAGGCCTTGCCTGAGGCCAGGGTGGGGCTTACTCAGCCAGCAAAGACACCCCTGAAGCCTCCAGCACCTGTGGGAAGAATGGAAGACAAACACATACTTGTGCCCATCTGTGTCACAGGTCCCCTAGCACTGAAGCCTCCAGCACCTGTGGGAAGAACGGAAGACAAACACATACTTGTGACCATCTGTGTCACAGGTCCCCTAGCACTGCCACTTCTTATTTTCCTCTTAAGTGGGAAGGAGAAGAGAAGAGAAACAAACATTGTGAAGTGACCTGAGATTAGGCAATCAGAGGCAGAGATCAGAACCTGGGCAGAGGAGACAGCTGCAAGCGAAGCCCTAAACAAACGTGAAGGGACCCTGCCCCAAGGGCCTGCAACCTACTCAGCAGCATCAGAGATTGGGATCTTGGAGCCTGTGGCACCTGCCCTGCTCTCAAGGGTCAAAACCAACCATATTTACTAGAGTCCTGCACTGGCCACGGCCTTGCTTGGGTTACTACTGCTGTGATGAAGCAGCAGGGCAAAGGCGCCTCCAGGAGAAAGGGCTCATTGCACTCACGGCTTCCTCCCAAAAGCAGTGAGGGCAGGAACTCAAGCAGGGCAGGAACCTGGAGGCAGGAGCTGATGCAAAGGCCATGGAGGGTGCTGCTTACTGGCTTGCTCCCCCTGGCTTGCTCAGCTTGCTTTCTTATAGAACCCAGGGCCACCAGCCCAGGGATGGCCCCTCCTACAATGGGCTGGGCCCTCCCCCTTGATCACTAACTAAGAGAATGCTGAGCCTCCCTCCCTCTTACGACTCTAGCTTGTGTCAAGCTGGTATAAAACTACGGAGCACAGGGATGGTTCCCAAGTTCCCTACAACCAGGGGGTGGGGGGAGTGAGCCTCTGCAAGAAGGCAGGGCTGGGACTGGGGCTGGCAGGATAGACCATGGAGAAAAGCACTTGAAATACAGGCCAGAGGACCTGAGTTTGATCCCCAGCACCCAAATAAAGCTGGAGGTGGGAGGGAGTATCTATAATTCTAGTCGTTTTACAGAAAGATGGGGTGAGGTGTAGAAAGATGGGGTGGCGACAGAACCTCGCAGGACAGCTAGCTGGGCATACAGTGGCACTGAGACACTGCCTCAAACAAGGTAGAAGAAAATGACTTACACCCTCTGACTTCTACATACCAAGGCCCGCCCGCCCTCCCTCCCTCTCTCCCACACGCATACAATGCACATATAACAAACATTTAAAAACAAAACTGAGGAGGGGTAGAAGGTCAAGCTCATTGAGATGGAGCAACACGGGTAGAATCCCACCCGCCAGAGCCCTGGGATTCTAAATCAGCCTCGTGGTGGTCACTAGTGCCACTAGTGCTTTCCAGGGACACAGGACGAGAGGGCCAGCTTAGCTTCAGCACCATGTCACTTAGTGCGTGCGCCCTATATTCCCACACCTGTGAGGTATCCTGCCAGGAGTTACCTAGCACGAAGGGCCCAAGAACAGCTTCTGCACCCTGCCCCTAAAATGGACACAAGCCTCAGAGTTCCTCCAAAGTGACATGGGAAGCACGAGGCAGAGCCAGGCAGCCATGCTTCTGTGCAATGTGTACCCTGGGTGATGGCAAGCTGCTTAGCCACAGAGCCCTGGGCCTGGCATGTGCTTAGCACGACTCATTTCCAACTCCACTTGGCCTTGTGTACATTATGGAAACAAGGCCCTGGGGTACATTCCAATTCAGGTCAACACTGAGGAAGCCACGCTCGTCAATGCAGAGAACATCAGGGTCTCCCCAGGCTGTGCAGACTGGTGCTCAGCTCACAGAAACTCCCACACCCCACACGTGGCTTCCCCCATGGCAACGGCAAACAGGCCACTGCTAAAGGAGGCTGGAGCGCTTAGATCACAGGGACAAAGCCCAAGAGGTCATATGTGGAGACAAAAGGGCTGCCACGCTAGCCAGCCCACAACACTGCCTGGGTAAAACTCGGTCACACCATGCCTGACAACGTGCCAAAGTTAAAGAAACTCACCATGCCCACTGACAGGTACCACGCTCACAGTCCACAGGCTCTCTTCCACACTCACTGCGAAATGTAACACCCCACAATCTACAAAACCATTCCCTCCATGCTCCTACACTCTAGGCCATAGGCCTGCCTGACCTGTTACCTCGACCTCAGCCCCAGTCCTATACTGGTGACAAAACACTTGGTGATGGGCAGTGGACACACCCACTGTATAACCTCTGATTCTGTACTCCATGACAGGTCTCTCCCACCTTCAGATCAGAATCTCAACCCTGACCCAGAACCCTCAGATTCGCCACAAGCCAACCCCACCTGTGAATTCTCACCCTCATTCTCAGAGTCCCACAGGGAAGCCCCACCCGTGTTGTCTGACCTGCACCCTAAGTGCTCGAACGCCTGCACTGCTTAGGCTGATCCGGCCTGACCTAAGTAAGCCCTTAGCCATAGGCTCCCAAACGGCTCCCAAGACACTGGCTGGGCTCACACTTTGGTATCATAAAGGGGTGGGCACCAGGACTCAGTTTCCACCACAGTTCCTTCCACTCTGCCATTTCTAACAATACTGGAGAAACACCATGACCACACAGGAGGGTGTGCCTATAGGCCAAGTCCTGCTGGGGGAAGGCAGGGCTTCCCTTAGGTGGTCTGCCCTCAGGTAGCCCTTTACCACACAGCACCAAGTGAACTCCCCCACCTCAGTACTCACCGTGTCAGCTCTCTGCTTCTGAACCCCAAGCTCCTCCAGGGCCTGAGACAGCTGAGACTACAAGATAAGACCAAGAAGGTTAGAGTTGAGGGGAGATGCCTGTCAGCCTTGGGGTAAAGGGCCTCCCTCCACTCTTCCTGGGTCTGTCAGGGCCACCCTAGTCAGGCCCTGGGTAATGTAAATTCTGTGTAAAGCCCACATGATCCCTGCTGTGTGGTCATACATTGGGGTAAGTTAGGGCAGGAGGAAGTCAGCTAGCTGAATCCTGCATCCCAACCGTTCCCCACTCTAGAACCACTAAATGAGCTGGTCCTGCTGACACAGGACAAGGCCCAGAAAACTGGGGGCTCTCCAGCACTGAACAGGCTGTGAAGGAGCAGGGAAAACCTGGCCTGCTATTCCCAGATAAGAAAAGTTCTGACTGGGAAGCCAAGAGTAGCCACGCTGTGCTTGAATACCAATAGTCTCCTGACCAAGAGGACCCAGAGCCCACCCCAGGGCTCAGCACCCAGACAAGGATGGCTTCCTGAGGCTTCCCAACCTCTGCTTTCGCATTCCGGGAAAGAGCAGGCTACTGGAGCACAGACCTTAGCTCCAGGGTGCCACAGACCCCATCCTCTTGTACTCGCAGCATGGCCCCCCTCTAGAATGACACACACTCCTCACTGACTGAATACACTGGTTCTCACAGGCCCTGCTAGACTACTCCCTGGCAGGCAGGAAGCAGCATGGCCAAGATGCTCGCAGAAATCCATCCTGACCACTGGTAGGCTGCTGTGAGCAATCTATAAATGCACTCCACCGTGCACTAAGCACTTACACAGCAAGGATGTGTCACCCTCACTGCGCTGGGAAGGTACTGCCCAGACCATAGCAACAGTCACTCCACTGTCAGCTCTGAAACAGGCAAGGGGACTCCTTCCACTGCATCTACTGCGATCTGGCCCTCTTCCTCTGGGAACTGCCACAGGCCGAAGTGTGCTGCAGACATCCAGGCAGCTCAGTGCCTATGGATATTCTGGCATACCATGGCTTCCTCTAGAAGAGCTTTTCTTAGGAAAATGGGTCCAGAAGCCAAATACCGTAATTCAGTGAGTATCTGGTCAGTGAACTTGGCAGGATTTGAACCCAGGTCCAACCTGAGACTCTAAACTGGAAGAAATGCAAGGCCTACATATATATCTATTACCAGGGCACACAATATTTCCCCAAAGGCCTCCCTCGCTGCTCTAAGAGGAGGGGATGGAGGTCAGAGGCTGGCATCCCCTCCACCTGACTGGCCTCAAGGACACACACTGATCTGCTACAAAGCACTGAGGAAAAAACAAACAGTGTGACAGAGGAGAGGGCAGAGAGGCAAACAGACGTCTCCCAAAAAGGAAACGCACACAGGCGGCAAACACACAGAAAGGTAATTAACATGGTTAGCAATTAGCCAAATGCAAATCAGGACCAACAGCAGAGCCACTCTGCCACGACAGGGCTGGCAGAGCCCAGGAAGTGCTGGGGCGCTGAAGGGACAGGATGGGAATTAAGCAAGTCTCAGAGCCGTGACAATGGCAGTGAGACCGAAGGAGCTCAGACCGCTTCTCCTTAGGGTCTAACGTCTGCATATCCACCCCAGCTATGTGCACACAGGACTGAGAAACACACTTCTGGACTGAGGTGATAGCTCAGCAGAAAAAGCAGTTTTCATGGAACTGAGAATCTGAGTTTGGACCCCAAAAGTCCATGTAAAAGCTAGACACGGTAGCTAGTGCACACCTGTCATTCTGGTACCCCTATGTTGAGAAGAAAGGCAGAGACAGGAGACTCTCTGAAAGCTCCCTGGACAACTAGCTGCGTATACACAGTATGAACACAAGCCTCTGCCTGAGAAAAGTAGAAGGCGAAGATTGACACCTCGGGGTGCCCGCTGACATCAGCATGCACTCATGTCCATGTGAGGACACACACACACACACACACACACACACACACACACACACACACACTTGAGCACCTTTGACTGTGGCCTTGGCCATAGGATGGTACATGACAACCTGGCCTGTATGACCACCACATCTGTAGACAGAAGAGGGGCTGGCTTCCACTGCAGCTCCACCAGCACCCATCCCACACTGGCATCAGGAGGTAACCAGGAGGTTCCCTGGAAGACTACTAGAAAACACTCACTCCAGAACATCAAATCTTGCTGGGATGCTAGGCCAGAATCAAACACCGTGCCCACGACATGGCTCCTCTATCCAGGGTCTCATCTCTCGGGTCAGCCAAGCATGGTTAGCAATAGTGCTGTTATAGGAAGAGATTGCTGGGAGAACAAGACATCTGTCACCACATCCTCATCCAGAAAGCAGGTCCCTTCTGAGGTCCCGGTGCAAAAGGGACAAAAGGGACGGCTGGCCATGATCACCACACTGTTCTCAGAAGGGACAGAAGGGTAGAGTACTATCTGCAGCTTGAGCACAGAGCCTCTGGAAAATGCCACCTTGGCCACTAAAGGAAGACAGTGAAGGTGATGGCCAGGCCTCACTGGAAGATACAGTGCAGAGCTGAGGACAGAGGACGTGGTGTGATGCCCAGCAGTGGGGGATGGGCAGTGTAACTATACTGAGGAAATATCTCATGGCATCACAGCAAGTGTCCTGCCCTTTGCGATGACATCAGGGCCCATATGTTCTTGCTTTCTCCCAAGACTTCTAAAGAGGGGCAGGCGGCCCTTACGCAGGAGAATAGCAGCAAGGCCCCTCAGCCCACCAGCTGGCCCTCACCTGCCCACAGCTGGCCCATACAGAGCCAGCAGCTAAGTTAGGCAGTCACCTCTCGTCCCTCTGCTCACAGGGCACCAGCGACCAGCCCTGCCCCAGATACTACTACCACAAAGGACACAAAGCCTGGCTTTGAGGCTATGCACAGGGAAGACAGACTAGAAGACTGCTCCAGAGATGGTTCCAGTTTGGAGAGGGCAAAAGCAGGCCCTGCTCAGGCTCTGGAGAGACAGACAATAGCATGGGGACAGCACAGATGTGCTTGGTCTCAGGTGTGGCCAAGGTGGCAGGTGGGCTAACACACATTTTTTACTCCTATAGAAGGGCCAACGGTGCTGGCCACAGTCTCCAGCCAAGCCCTGGAGATGTGTGTGTTCAGACAGAAGCCCTGGACATGCGCCACCTGTGACATTACATCCTGCACAGAAACCTCAGCAGGGCTATTTTTATCCTGAAGTGAGAAATGTCGGCCTGATGATCTAGCACCCCTGCAGGCACACAGCTCTGAGTATGCAGGAAAACCTGCAGGCAGGGACAGGCTGGGACAGGATGGGACAGGCTGGGATGGACCATCCCAAGCCCTGAAGGGGGTTGGTGTACCTTCTGCAACATCAAGGCACAGTATGGCCTGGCTGTGAAAACCTGGAGAGTAGGCATCAGCCCCACTTGGACCCAAACAGATAGGGGTCCACCCAAGGTCACAGTTAACACTGAAGAGGCTGGGTCTTAAGTGCTAGGCTTTCACTTGGGGTGTGGGTGTAGATATGAATGCAGGAGCCTCTCTCTCCCACATGGATGGCAGGCAGAACACCTTCAGTTTCTGCGGGCTACAGAACAAGCCAGCCCCTGAGCAGTCAGCCAGCATGCTCAGGCATTCACAGCTGCAGACAGCTTTGGGGTGGAAAGCACCACGGGCAGGAGTGGGCTCTGCTGCAGTAGAGGAGACAAATGGCCCCAGCCTGCACCAGCACACTCTTCAGGGTTAGTGACTCCACAGCAACCACTTAACTAGAAACAGGAGGTTCCCATCTCTAGCCCATAGCCACTGGTGGAGGGTCCTGGCCTACAGGTGTTCCCACTAACCCTGCAGGGATGCTGAGAGAGCTCAGATCTGGAAACTGCAGCGGTGAACCCCAATGGCTGCCTATCATCTAGGTGACCTCCACAAAGGCTGATCTTAACCTCTGATCTCAGCTCTTAGAGGACTTGTCTTCCATCTGTGCAATGGACCCAGTGAGCTGGACTGTAGTTCAGTGGCAGAGCAATTCCTGGGCTCTTCCAGTCACTCCCTGCAGCACCTTCTCACATCCGTCTCTCGGAACTCTTTGGACTTTCTCTCTTGTGTTTCCTCCATGGCGTAGTCTTTTCACCGTAGAGCAGCATGCCAGTGTGTTTGTGAGGGAGTCTCCATGTAGCTGGTCGAGCTGTAATCTGTTTTAATTAAATATGCTGGAAACACAACTCAGGTGACGTGTGGCATCCAAGTGCCACACACTTGTATTTATGGCTCCGTCGACAGAGGACTCGTGACATCTGCTTCCAACCTCCGCAGCCGCTTTATTAAATGAAATAAATAAAATCCGGGCAAAATGGCAGCAGCCCCACCGGAGACGGGCTACTGGGAGTCTCCCAGGTCTACATTTCTAGTTTGTTTTGCTGAAAATGATTTTGCTGGAATCAAAGAATGCCCCATGCTGGGACTGATGACGGATGCAGCCTGGGCCAGGGCTGGGCTGAGAGGAGGGCTGCCTGCCTGCCTGCCCACGGCAGCCCTGGGGCGGCTACACCTGCCTTCCATGGACAAAACCAGCAAGGAGCATTCCTCCACCCTGGTCACCAGTGCACAGTAATCCATGGAAGTTCCTGTTGCCCCCAGCAAAAACATGAGTGTGGGGGGAGGGTGGGTAAAGGAAGGCAACAGAGAAAAGCCATTGCCGAGAAAGAGGGAACAGAGGGTAAAGTGCCTGCTGTACAAGGATGAAGACCCAAGTTCCCAGCCCCAGTGCCCATGGAGAATGCCAAGCTTGGCAATGTGCATCTTAAATCACAGTGTGGGGAGGTGGGGAGAGAAGAACCCCATGAGCTCACTAGCCAAATCTAAGCTCCAGGTTATGGTGAGAAGAAAGCCCCAATGACAAGAAGGCAGGGAGCTGGTACCACACACCCACGAGACACCCTGAATCACTACATGCCCAGTGGTGTTCTTCCTGTTTCCTGGGAGCCCTCCATCTTGGCCTGTCCCTGAGGTGGACTCGGAGTCAGACCCTACACTAGGGTGTTCTTTTGCTCACCACTCTCCACCTTCTCAACTCGGGTCTGAACAACACAGGCAACATGGGGCTCCCTCTCTATTCTTGCTCTGTAACTTCCCTGGAAGAAACCACTTGCCTTCCAGGCCTGAGCAACGCTTACCCAGCTATAAGGCACCAAGGCGCCTTTGAGAAAGGAGTTCCACGAAGTTATGTAACTTTATACGGTGTCAATACAAGCAGCTCAGCTAATAAAGTTCCAACAGGACTTTTAAAGCTCTCCAGGCACGAGCCATTTGCAAGTGTCTGGTATATGAACTTCACTGCCCAGTAACGGGATGGAAAGCTACCATCTGTGGCTGCAGCTCCGCCACCCACAGCAGGAGGAATGCAGGTCTGGGAGAAGACTGGACTGCACTACAATAAGCTGAGCACACTTGTTCCAAGACAACGGCCCACCCTTATCCCAGCCGCTCCCCAGGCATCAGTACCAGAGGTGCTAAGCCCTCCTTAGGTGCATCTTCCAGCCCTGGGCAGAGAGTGCGATCTCTAGAATGTATAAGGGATGTCAACATGCTCACAGGTAGGGAACAAGAGACGGGCAGGCTTGCTGGGACCACTCTCTACCTCAGACTCTAGTTCTGCCAACTGCAAAAGAGACACAGCCCTGTCCCCAGGAAGCTGGAGAGATCCTGAATAAGGCTGTGCTGGCTGTAGGGTGTGTCTGCAAGCTGGGCACTCATAAGTGGCAGGTGATGTATGCCATCTTTTTAACAGAGTGGCCTTAGATGGTTAGAGTGTACCTGCTGGACCCCAGAGTGTGACAGAACCAAGCTGTGGTTGTCTTGGCCCAGCAGTGCTCTCCTCAAAAGGACGGGGCTGGAGATGACAACAAGGCTATGGGGCTGGAGATGACAACAAGACTATGGGGCTGGAGGTGACAACAAGGCTATGGGGCTGGAGGTGACAACAAGGCTATGGGGCTGGAGGTGACAACAAGGCTATGGGGCTGGAGGTGACAACAAGGCTATGGGGCTGCAGGGGAGTAGAAAAGTGTTGAACTTTGCTCTGTTGCTATGGACTGCAATGAGAAATTCTGTACCCAAAGGTCTAGGCCTATGAGTGAACTCTCATGTTTACAAGCTTTTGTTGTGCAAACCTTGTTCCTTAATTTAAAACAATTGGTTAAATAAAATTGGCTACAGCCAATTACTGGAGGGGCTAGAAGTAGGTTGCCTTTGAGTTCCCTGGTTGGAAGTGAAGAAGAGAGAGGAGTAAGGAGAGACCAGGAGGAGAAGGAAGAAGAAGGAGAGGAAAGAAGGAAGCCTCCATGAGAGGAGATGGACCCTGAGCACATGGCCAGGACAAACAACAAGCATCTGTGGTACACTGCTGGAGAGGTAGCCAGGGCAGCAATTAGAAAAGTAGATTAGGGGTTACCCCCCAGTAATCGTCAAAGCCAAATAAAACAACCATAGTCCGAGTCTCATTTATTTGTAAGCCAGTTGGAGGTAAGCTTAAGGTGGTTGTGCGATATGCAGGGGCTAGTGACAGCCAGGGCTTTCCACAGCAAGCTCTGTGGCTTCTGTAGGAACAGCTTCCTGGCTTACTGTGCCAGGGGCCTTTCCTACCAGTCATCTTCATGAGTTACCTTCAATTCCCAGAACTTCTGACTCAGGATATCACCTCCAGACTCACCAAAGCCTCAGGAGCCCACATCTGCCTGTCCAGAGGCAACGGCTCCCTCCTTTGGCCTGTGCATAGCTTGCCTTCTACGACAAAGCAAAGCTGTCTTCCCATCTCCCTTCTCACTACATGGAGACTCACAGATAACCCAACTGTACATTGGGCTCTACAGGGCAGTAGCAGAATGGAAAAGAGCCATGTTCAGGGAGGGAGTACCTTCTAAATCCAGGCTCCAAGACAGCTGGGAAGCTGAAAGCCAAGGTCACCGTCCTTCCAGCTCCCTCCACAACCCACTTCGGGACTCTCACGCCTGCCTGGTCCTTGCCCCTGATCAAGATGTACCCAGTATGTGCCCAGTTTCCTATTATTTCCTCTTCCCAGCCATCCTTCCCTGCATCTGCCCCAGCCCTCTCCAGGCCAGTGGCTAGGCCCAGAAAGCATGAGCCTGTCTGCTGCCACCTGGTGGAAGCAAAGGGTATACTGCTCCCCACTACAGTGGTTTAGGACCCCCAGGCTGACTTCTTCCTCTAGACTGATAAATCCAGCTACTACTCCATCCCCAAAGGGCTGAGTCTGCAAGACCTTGTGCTCCTCCAGGGCCCCACGGTATGAGGAGGACTCTAGTGGAGACAGGGAATCCTGTGACTGACTGGGTACAACTGTCTCTTGGTGACTCCTGTGATAATGAGGCAAGAGTCTGAACACATGGCCACAGTTACATACCCACCAGCTCTAAGCATAACTAATATAGCCACAGGGTGAGCAGAGAAGCCACCGGGCTCTGCTCTCACCACAGTCATGAGACCAGCACACCTAGGGCCAGAGGAGGAAGGTCACTGAGGGCCAGCCTGCTTCAAGAGGCCCGAGTGCCCACGCACAGGAGGACCAACCGTAAGGTTTGTATGTTGGGGAGGGGGCTTCTTATCCTCCCCCACCTGGACTAAGCTGACGAACACTCACAGTGACAATGACTATGACATAGTAAGAGCACCTTGCTCGACCTGTCCCAACTGACTTTCCCATAGCTCTGGGACACAGAACAGGAAGAACTTGCCATCTTTATATCCTGCAGGGAAAGAGAGGGTGCTGACACACACCCATGAGCAGGGTGACAGCGAGATGCTGACGGGGAACATGTATCTGCTGGAGCTGAATCCTGACAACACTGGTCACTTGACACAAAACACTGGCTGTGCCCAGACTATGATTCTCCTAAGGACCTATGTGGAAGGCATATGGCACCACAGATGAGACCTCTCAGTGAGGAAATGCCAGGGGGCCGCAAGGTGTCAGAGAGCAGACCTGCAGATCTCTCCTTGTTAGTGTTTCTCACACAGCTAAATGTGCTGTAATAAAACCGCTATTAACACGCTTGCATTGATGATGGCATAGCTCGCTAGAGCCAGAGTTAACCTTTCCGGTGAGGGTGGAGAGCTGGGTTGTAGTAGCTCACAGCAGCCCCAGGGGATTGCACGCCTGGCTGCTGGCTACCTGTGAGACACTGGGACAAGGGTGCAGCCATGTGGAGATCAGTATAGGACCCAAGGGGTCTCCACGACTCACAGGACGTGGCTTATTGTGCTAAGAGTGTCAGGGAGGGATGCTCCTCTGTGTAAGGCCAGCATAGGCCCACTGTGCCTGATGAGAACCTCGTGGGCAGGAAAAACAAGAGGGTGGCCTGGACTGTGGCCTCCTCACATAGCACAGCCTTGTCACAAGCCATTCCCAGAGCTGAAGCTCAGTAGCATCCACTCTAGTCATGCCCCAGTCTTCCACTGAGACCTACAGCCATCCTCTGAGCTGTGGATTCCCAGGTAGTTACAACAGTGCCAGGCATTTTTGACTGCTCCTTCATTGGCGTCCACACCTAAAATGCTACTGCACACGGGAGATATATATATAGATATAGATATAGATATAGATATAGATATAGATATAGATATAGATATAGATATAGATATATAGATATATACGCATATACATATATATAATTTGTCTGCTTGTTTTTGCAATAACTCGGAATTTAATGCAGGGACTCATGAAAGTTGGAAAGTGCTCTACCACAGAGCTACAACCCTGCCCCTAGTTAAGCTGTATCCTCTGCCTTCTTTTTACTTAAGACAGACATTAAGTAGCTCAGACTAGCCTTAAACTCTCTCTAAGGCTCAGGATGGCACTGAACTTATCCTCCTCATGCCTCAGCCTCCCACTTCTCTGGTGGACTACAGGCCTGTGCCACCAGGCTAGCTCTCAGCTGTCACTAAACACCCCCTCATCAAAGGCTCTGTTGCAAGCCTAGGAAAGGTCCCTGATCATTGTGGATTCCAGTGCTTGCTAGGAAGAGCATATAGCCAGGCTGTCACCCTGGCTGTTCCTTCAGACACCAGGAGCACTCGCTGGGTAAGGGCCGAGCTGTCTGCACAGAATGACCGGCCCAGTGGCACCTCTCTGGGGTCTGCATCACACCAAGGTCAACCAAGGTCAAGGACAAGCCAAATAGATGTGAAAATCAAGAGCAGAAGAGCTGACAGGACGGCGTGTGACAAAGGCCTTGCCTAGGATGCTCTGCAGGTTGGCCGTGCTGCAGGGCAGTCTGAGGGTTGTGCTTAGGTGCCTGCTGGCTTGGGTTCGGTCCTGGGCATTCTGGGTTTCCGCTTTCTTGTCACTAAAATGTGGACAACAGAAGCCTGCTTCTAGAGTCACAGCCAAAGTCAAGCTCAGAGATACAACTGAAAAGTGGGTAAAAAGCAGGCACGGGTAGCATCTGTGGGTATGGCTGTGTGCTTCTCCTGACAAGCAGGATCCTGCATTATTTTACATGGTCATTCAGCCTCTCCAGAGAATTACGCAAACCTCCACTGGAGAGAGAGCAGGGGCTTCCTCTGTGTCTACAGGGGATGCCAGCATTTAACACGTAAGAGTTCTGCACTGGTATATGCCAGCTGGGAAGGAGAGGCCAAGTGCGGTTTGCACTGCTTCCCAGGGCCTGGCAGCCTACAGGGGACAAAGAGTTACTCTCTTCTTTAAAACAAAACATGTTCTCTACCCTCACTCCACTAAAGCAACATGAGATTTCACAGAGGGCTCACAATACTGCAGGTGACAGAGAGAAACAAGAAGCCACAGACTGCTTGGAAGACACTGTGCCATCCCCTAGACAGGAACACTACAGGAACATGCAGCAAGAGGAAGCCGGCTGCCGCAGGAACCACATGACTCAACAGCACAGACTGTCTTCAAGGCACCAACCTGGCGGAGACCTTGCCTCACCCTGAAGCTCCTTGACACCCACCTCTGCTGGCTGGGGCTGTCTGGAATCCTCTAACCACCAAGTGCTATATAAGTAAAGCCGTGCACGTACCAAAATAACCCCCATGGCTGCCGTCCCCCAACACACACACCTACCTCCATCTCTGAGCTGTGGGCATGCACTTTCTGAACCATGTCCTCGGCCTCCCACATGCGTTGTGTCAGCTGGGCTGAGTACTCAGCTTGCGTCAGCTCACTGTCGTAGGATCCCAGGATGGCACGCATGCCGTCTCGCTCCTGTGGACATAGATGGTCGGGTCAGGGTGGGGACAGAGTCTGAAGTGGCTTGGAAGAATACAGAGGTGTGAGCTTCAGAGTCCCTGCACATGCTCAAAACACTTAGGACTCAGCCTGCTTGCATCTGCCGGTGGTGCACACCTCCAGAAGGCCTGCAGCAGAGGTCTAGGCCTGCAGAGCTCTAGACTTAGTTTCACTGGGTCGGTGATCAAAGAAGCCAGCCCTGCCAACAGTACTCACTTCAAACATGCCAGGGAAGACACCAACTTGGTGTGAGTTCTGACCAGTGACACCCAGAGCAAGAACACAGCCTGGGGAATAAGGACTAACCCTTCCTGAGCAGACTCAGAACCCTTGCCCTGTCCTAATGCCCAGACACTGAGGCTCCAGAAACAGCTGTGATCTCAGTGAGTACCCCACCTTCACAGTGAACTCACAGATGCCTGAGGCCACCAGCCTCTCCAGCCATATTCCACACAGAGTAGGAGTGACAGCTGGAGTTGTGGCTAGTCTGTGCCCACTAGAGATCCTAAGGTTGACAGCCTGAACCAGAAAGCTAGCAGTAGAGAGATGCTGCCGAGACTGGGACCAGGTTCTCTAAGATGCTAGAGAGGGGTCACAGGAGCTGAAAAGGAACATCCTCTAACTTACCAGCAAGGAGGCCTGTACACATGCAACCTGTCCTATGTGGGAAGCCAAGATGCTGTGAGGACCACATATGGGGTACAGCATTGTTGGGGAGACTGTCTTCCCCAAGGGTGCTCACTGCATTCTCTTTGCCCACGACTGGGGTTCTTATATACGGCCAAAAACCTACAGGGCCACTGGGCTCCACTGGATATAGATACTACTACTAGGTAAAGGAGACCCAACCCAAAATCCCAGGCCCAGGCTGGGGACTCCCCTCAACCTGATGTCACCTTCTGAGAGTTCCAGTGGGGTGCACAAGTGAGGGTGGCAAATCTTCTTTGGAAGTCCAGGTGTGTCAGAACCCAGCTTCATCAACCTCCTGTGAGCATCACCTTGGGGAAAGTGTCAAGGCTCTTCATCCCGCAGGTCTGGGCAAGCCCAGCTCCGTGCTTCTAACTGGCTCTTGGGCCATCTCTGCTGATGAGTTTGGTGCCGTCCACTTAAGCTCTGCCCATTCATGTAGCCAGCAGTGAAGATGCTGGGGACAGCACAGCTCAGGAAGAAGGAAGGGGACAGTTCCTACTGTAAGAAGCAGCTTCCAACTCCAGCTCTGCACTGAAGCCAGCCTATCTAGTCACCCCAGGTCTCAAATTCTCCCTCAGCAAGAAAGTGGTCACAAGGGCAGCTGTGTGGATCAATATTGCTGTGGACAAAGTGTCCAGTGAGCTGTCCTGCTGACAACCATTACTCATGAAAACAATAGGATTTTATTACCATTGGTAAATGCTGTCTGGGCACAACGGCCAGGATGTGGCTCCTATGTGCTCCAGCACATCCCTTCCCAAATCACACACTCTGGAAAAGGTCAGGGTGGCCCAGCACAACACACTCCCTCCTGTGTGACCTGCATGGTCTGGCCACACTGGGAGAGGCTCAGAGGGGTAAAGAATAATTTCCATAGACTGGCTCTTTTAGATTACATGGGCACCAGGAGCAACACCCATGGACACCAAGGACTTTCCCATGAGGCTTAGGCCCTGACTCAAGACTCAGCCACCCTCAGCACCAATACTGCCTATCCTTAACCCCTCTGTGTAAGAAGGCTGGGATGCTGGGGTGCAGAGAACACCCTACCACCCCTCCCCCTTGACATGTGGGCCTCCAAAGCCTCATCTGAGATCTCTTCCCTCCCAAGCTGGGGACACGGTTATCACCCTGGCATAGAATTCATAATTAGTGGGTGCCAAAAAATTCAATAAGTGAGAAATTAAAGTACCAAATCCAGCTGGAACTGGTCACCAGTCTGGGGGAGATCTGTTTCCGCAGAAGGGTTTATGAAGTGCCGTGACTTTATTGAAACCCTACGTCTTCCCATTGACTTTAATCGTCTAGAGCTGGTTACCCAAGTTATCATGAGCAGACTGTCGATGCCACGAGAGGCCGGGCGGGGGATTTCCTTTCATCAACAAACTGTAATTGTCTCTTTTATTGATCGGTAAATCTCCCCGCTGCCGCCTTTCTCTAGGCTTCTCTCCTGAGTGTCTCCAGGCTGGCACAGAAGAAAAATAGAACTTGAAAAGTTTGCTGTTTGTGTCTTTTCAAGGAGTGGCCAACACAGTGAGGGTGCTGTGTGGTGTGACTGGGTAATGGCTCCTTAACGAGCGGTGCCATGCTTGCCTCGGCTCCACTTGAGCAGGCACAGGCGACTCTGCAGCACAAACAGGCGCCTAGGTGGTGCCCACAGAGCCCTAAAGACCTGCTTGCCAAGTACCAAACAAAATGGTATTTTCCACTGAGTGCTTCTCCTCGGGTACAGAACAATCCTGTTTGAAAGCAATCAAATTTGCTCACTGCGTAATTAATGGCAAGGAGAGAGTGCTAGCAGACAGTCGTACTGAGAAAGCCATCAGCTGAAGACAGAGACCTCAAACCCACCTGAGACAGTCAGAGGGGATGGTTGGCTGCCTAGGTAGTGTCTCTCAGAGGCAGGAGAGGCCAGTGGCCATCCTAGCTATCAGCCAGTCAGCTGATGGTGGTGATATCAGAGTAAATAAAGTACCTGCTGGTATCACGTCATGTAGACATGCTGGGGCGATGGCTCAGTGGGTAAGGACCTAAGCTACGTGGGCTCCCAGCACCATGTGAAGCCAAGTGCGATGGACTTGCTTGTTATATTAACACTGGTGAGGTGGCAATCCCAGGGCTGGCTGGTCAGCCAGACTAGACACATCAAGGAGCCACAGGCCTCGGTGACAGGCTGTGTTTAAAAAGAAAGGTATGCAGGGCTGTGGTGGCGCACGCCTTTAATCCCAGCACTTGGGAGGCAGAGGCAGGCGAATTTCTGAGTTTGAGGCCAGCCTGGTCTACCGAGTGAGTTCCAGGACAGCCAGGGCTACACAGAGAAACCCTGCCTCGAAAAACCAAAATAAAAAAGTAAATAAATAAAATAAAAATAAAATAAAAAGGAAGGTGAGGGCTGTCAATGGTCACATCTGCTGCTCAACCTGGGGATCTGGATCTGACTCCTGGGACCCACAGGAGGGGTCAAGCTGAGTCCTGCAAGTTGTTACCTAGCCTACATGACCTACACACACATACACACAGGCACCAACCACACACACACACGCACGCACACGCACGCGCGCGCACACACACACACACACACACACACACACACACACGGCTGAGAGGAAGGGACAGGTAGGAGGATAACTACAGCTATGCTGCATGAACATTTCCAGTTCACTCCTAGCTAGAGAAAACACCACAGACCCAAAGAAAGGACTCCAGAGTGGTGGGCTTAGTTTACAGGAGCTAACCAAAAAGTTGAGTGGGTTCTCTTACAGAAGCATAGGTAGCCGGAGGCAGCTGTACCACCAAAACCTCGCCCAAGCACACAGATGACAGCACACAGATGACGACAGCACACAGATGACGACAGCACACAGATGACGACAGCACACTGATGACAACAGCACACAGATGACAACAGCACACAGATGACGACAGCACACAGATGACGACAGCACACAGATGACGACAGCACACAGATGACGACAGCACACAGATGACGACAGCACACAGATGACGACAGCACACAGATGACAGCACACAGATGACAGCACAGAGCTACACCCTTAGAACTCCCTGCCCAACTTGCAGGCAGCTCCACCAGAGAGCCCTCTTCCCAGACAACGCTCCCTGCTTACGTAACCCCAGAAAGGGATTCGTGAGCCGTGTTTCTTCTGAGTTTCATCAGGCACAACCCAAGACTCAACCCCACTTTCTACCTGGGCCGCCTCCCTCCCTCCACAGGTGAATGTTTTAATCTGGAGAGAGGAGGTTAGGAGGGAGAGTGCTGCACAAAAAAACTAATAAAAAAATTCCAAAGCCAGGGTTTCATAGTGGTTTTCTAGAAGAGAAACTCAGGCACAAAAGTGAGAATAAATTGTCTCAGGACCTAGGAACTCCAAATCACTGCCTTTTGGAACCTGAGCCTCTTGACAATGTCCTTTCCCCATTTAGGATAAACTCAGACAGCCAGAGTGGAGGTGCGGGGGCAGGGGAGAGAATAAATGACCATCACAGAACAAGCAACAGGCCGGGCGGTGGTGGCGCACACTTTAATCCCAGCACTTGGGAGGCAGAGGCAGGCGGATTTCTGAGTTCAAGGCCAGCCTGGTCTACAGAGTGAGTTCCAGGACAGCCAGGGCTACACAGAGAAACCCTGTCTCAAAAAAAAAACAAAAAAACAAAACAAAACAAAAAACAAAAACAAAAACAAAACAAACAAACAAACAAACAAGCAACAGCTAACATGGGTATCCGTACTCCTGGACATGCAGTGTCTACTGCATGCACCAAGAGAGTTCTATGTAACTGTCAGTGCATCGGTGGGAGTCCTGTCATTCATCTTTGATCCATCAGTGTGTGCTCACTAACCTGTATTGGCATAGAGAAGGCCCCACTTAAACCCATGGAGTTCATAACAGTACAGCCCAGCGGGCCTTAGGACAGAGAATGTAAGAACGAGCCAGTGAACAGAGCGCTAAAAAGACAGGGTGGTCACAGGTAACCAGAGCATGCAAGCTGCACCTGGTGCATGCAAAGATGCATCTCCCAGCCAGAGAGCAGTGTGGGTAGTTCCCAGAAGGCCTTGCCAGAGAGCACACATTAGTTTCTTTCTGTTGCTGTGATGGAACACCACACCCAAAGCAACAATGAAAGAATGGATTTGTTTTGGCTTAAGGTTCTAGAGGGGTATAATGGGGGGTTGGGGAGTTCAGTCACAGCAGCAGAAAACTGAACAATGGCTTCTTCAACTGCAAACACCAAAAAGAGCACAAACTGCAAGTAGGCAGAGCTCTCCACTCTAAAGTCAGCACCCTGTGGTATATCCTCAGAAAGCTTCACTTCCTAAAGTGGAACCTCCACAAACACTGCCGCCAAACAGGAGCACGTGTTCAAATGCATGAGCCTGCAGGGCCCATTTCTCGTTCTGACCTGTACACACAGCCCACCATCCAGAAATAACTCTTCCCAGCCTCTGGCACACAGTGGGAAGGAGGTACCAACATGGAGTAGAGGACCAGCCTATAGTCTGTCGCAGGCAAAAGCACCACAAAGCCAATGGTGGCAGGACATCCATTTGCTCTGTATCCTGAAGAACAGAATCAGCCTCTCTGAACATCAAGAGACTGTACTGAGGCCAAAGGACCTGGATGATCTTGAAAATTCAAATGCAGCCTCTGCAGGAGGCTCTGGCCTCAGAGTGACACCCTCCAAGTGTGTGTCATTCTGGCTGTGTGGGTGCAGACACCACTGTCATCCTCTATTCTCTCAGCCCTGTTTGTTGGGTGGACATGAGTGACCTGCGAGGCAGGGCTCAAGGCAACCTGCACTCCCCTCCCTCGCTAAAGGGAACTGGACTGGAGGCACCTTATGTTGGCACAGGGGTCTCTCCCTAGGCCCAGATACTCCCCACCTCACAGAACCAGCTGAGAGCAGAGCCTACAGGCAGTGCAGTCATGTCCCTTTCCCCCTCTCCTCTGCTCTGCTCTGCTCTGCTCTGCTCTGCTCTGCTCTGCCCTGCCCTGCCCTGCCCTCCCCTCCCCTCCCCTCCCCTCCCCTCCTCTCCTCTCCTCTTCTCCCAGCCTCCCCTGACAATGCTGACTCACTGGGCCACCCACTCATCAACTCTGCTGAAAATCCTCCGAGGGCCTCTATGCACGGCTGCTGTATGCATGGCTGCTGTATGCATGGCTGCTCTCTGTGGGCATCTCCTGCAGTCCTTTCGCAGCCCCCATGGCCTCTCTCCTTGTCTAGGTTCCTCCACTCAACTCTTAGCCACTCCAGAAGGCTTTCTTAGGAAAAACTAAATCATGGGCCTACAGACCACAAAGAGCTGGTCTCACTACCTCCCAGCCCCAGGAGCTGCTGAAGCCCTATCAGCTCTGGGACTCCCAGCCCCACTCCCTGCCCACTCTCCCCATCACCTCTCTCAGAGCCATCCACTGGTCACTCCAAGATGAGTGAGAGCTGGAGGCATAGTGGGCGTCCACAATGAAATCAGTTCCTGGTAGGCACCTAAAAAACCCTCTTTTACAGGCATATCTCTATTTGAAGACCTTGAACGAGCTGAACAGATGGGGTGTCCGTGGCCCCTGCCCAAGAGTGTCCGTGGCCCCTGCCCTAGGCCCCAAGCATTCTGGTCCCGCTGCTAACACCTGGCCTTGTGCCTTGCAACTTGCCTCCACTTAAGGAACTCTTCAAGGTCCTGAGCTTCAAATCCTCTCTAGAGGACCCAGGCCCCTCTCTGTAGCCCATTCCAAGGGAATCCTAACAGGTCAGGAGCATAGCACCAGGGACAGGAAGGATTCTATCGCTACAGTCAGATGTACCTGGCACACACCCTGAACATCCACACTAGTGGAACGAGGTTCCAGAAAGGAAGAAGAATACAGGCCATAATACCATACCCAAGGACGCACATCTGCAGGAGGGTGCACATCTGCAGGAGGGTACACATCTGCAGAAGGGTGCACATCTGCAGGAGGGTAGAAGTGCCAGCATAGCTTTGGTGCTTCCGTGACCCACACCAGCTTCCATTCTAATCAGCCATAGCTGCCCCTTAGGGCCTGGGGCAGCAGAGCTATGCCTGACCAGAGCCAAGAGTACCATCCTGTCAGGGTCGTCTGTTTTAGCTCTGTCTGGCCATTTCCATCTGGAACTCTCTAGAACTGCAAACAAACTCAGGCATGAGAAAAGCCTGCTTCCAGGGTCAGAAGAGAGGCCTTTCCATGATGCATCCAGCCAGACAGTGTACATCAAATGACAAGTCACCAGCTCAAGGGCACCTCCACCCATCTCTGTGAGGGCTGGCTGCTCACCCCCAATCAAGGAATTGCCTCTCAAATTCCAGGGGCCTCACTGTCCACAGACCAACCTCGGCCCAAGAGAGCAGTGAGTTACCATGTCAGGTAATCAGTCAATAACATCCATGGCTGGTGCTGTTGGTAGGGAATGAATCTGGGTCCCAAGAGAAATCTCCCTGAGGACCATCTGTAAAGCCACAGACTAACAAGGTCTGGGCTATAGCAGGCCTCTAGCAGGGGACAGAGAGACTGTGGTGCCTGCTCAGAAAGGCAACCAGATAAGGGGCCCTGGGTAGAACAGCCCTGTCCACAGTGATCTAACTTCCAACAAGACCTGCCACCACACAGAAGATGACTGCCATATGTGTGCACACCTTGATGCTGTAGACAGGAAAAGCCACAAAAGTTGAATGCTTAGAGTCTTGACCACAAGCCTACATGCAAACCCCAGAGCTGGAGATAACTAGTCTGAAATCCCATACCATGTCAAATCCAGATGGACACACCAGCAGTAGCATGGGTCCTGAAGCGAGGGCAGAACCAATCTATGCATCAAACACCCACCCCTCCTGCCAAGGAGAATCAAAGGCTGGCAAGGAAGGCACAGAAGTAACCATCCTTCCCACACTTGGTTCATCACTGTGCAATCTAGGGAGTTACACAGTAGAGCCACTGAGAATCTTAAATCGGGCTTAGGGGGAGTGGCACTAAGATAGCAGAGTTGCTTTGGGGTTTGTGATGGTGAGTCTTGGTTGGCCGCATGGTTTGATCTCAAATGAACCGAAGAACAAACTGCTGCCAGACCTGTGGGCGACGCTCTTGAGGTGACTTGAGGTGGAAAGACCTGCCCTCCCAGTGGTACCCAGAGAAAAGGAGGTGTCAGAAGAGAGTTCGGCTCTCTGCCAGCTTGCCTTTGTGACTCGCTGGCAAGTTCATCTACCCTGTGGCTGCTGCCCCACTTCACTGGTATCAGAACCCAGCTGCCTCTGGCTTCCAACATGGACTAAAGAGCAGTGACTCTCCAGGAAGGCCCTAGGCTTTCGGGGCTAGGCGGAGGCCGATGAGACGCTCAGCTCTGTGGGCTGCTGAGCAGCGGCTGGGCCCTCAGCTCTTCAGTTAAGGCAGCCACTACACTTCCCAGACATACTGTGTAAGCCAGTCTAACAAATCCTTAGCAGGAGAGGGGTCGAGATAATAGTTAACTGCACTACAGAAACTATGCAAGGAGAAAGTGGGGGACCTGAGGAGAAACTCCAGTAAGTTCAAAACAATGGGAAGGAACTGAAACCCTGATAGCTTTATGTGGTACGTACACAGTACTAAACTGGAATACGGAAATTCAAACGGGGAGAGTAAGCACTGAAGACTGACTAAGCTGATTAAACGGCGAAGCCCACACTGTGTAAGAAAAACAAGTGTCCACTGCAGACTTTTTCCAAAAAATAAATGACACATGGTGCAGGCAGCCAGGGAGAGTGGCCACCCACCAACACTCAGTAAGACAAAGCTGAAGGCCAAGGCCTCCCCAGAGCTGGGTGCTACTCTACTGACCCCTGGCCACCAGAGCTGGGGCAGGAGGGCCGCCAGACAAAGAGGCTCAACAATCAAAGGCTTGATCTAACAAAACCACGTGAGCTACTGAGAGAAAGGGGGCAGTGCCAGCATAGAAATGTAAAGTCACCACTGACACACTGGAGATGTCAGTGTCCATCAGGGAACGTCCACCACTGACTGACACACTGGAGAGGC
>JANHMN010000023.1:1756873-1784053 GCA_030674055.1 Rhabdomys pumilio
CCCAAGCCCAAGCCCAAGCCCAAGCCCAAGCCCAAGCCCAAGCCCAAAGCCCAAGCCCAAGCCCTGGGTCAGAAACCTCACAACATTGTTCACTGCTGCTGGGTAGGAAGACCCACAATCAGGAGGAGGGAAAAACATGGCATTTTCAGAGGTCAGAATGAAACTCCTGTATCTAGTAATGTCACTATGAACACACAAAAAAAAAGCCAACCACAGAAGTTATGTGTATCCATTAAAATGCCGCGCAGATAACAGTGAGTTTGGCTCTGGGGGTGGCAAAGAACTACAAGATGGCAGAGACCAGTCACTTCTTGACCTGCAGGGTCCACAGACATGCTGACGTCATCTACACACAGTACATTCAGAGAGTGGTGTGGCCCAGGGTGGCCTTGAACACAGCAATCTCCTACCTCAGCGTCCTGAGGTCTGAGATTACGGCATGCACCATCATGCCCTGCTTAACATGAAACTTTTTATTCAGAAAGCATCTGTGCAGACGTCTGAACTGATGGCATCCATTTGAGGCCAAGTTTCTCGATCAACTACTTTCCCAGCATGAAGTCTGGAAGGATTAGGCACCCTCACAC
The DNA here is from genome assembly GCA_030674055.1 of Rhabdomys pumilio. Classification (NCBI taxonomy): domain Eukaryota; kingdom Metazoa; phylum Chordata; class Mammalia; order Rodentia; family Muridae; genus Rhabdomys; species Rhabdomys pumilio. Next base: position 1,757,461 of record JANHMN010000023.1, read on the forward strand.
AGTGTTTTCCAGTGAGCATTCGTGGTAGGGGGTGGGGTGCAAAGGGAAAGGAGAAGGCAATGTACGATCCAGCAAGACGGGAGGCAAGGGTGTCGAGCAGGGACCACAGTTAGGATTAATCTGAATGCTAAGATCATCACTAATGACAGAAGGGACAAGAAAAGATGGAAGGAGAGAGGGGTCTGAGAACAGCCAGCGCACACTCACATTAGCTGTGGTGCTGAGCCCAGGCTAACTTGGCCTCACCACTTGCCAGATTTCTGACAACAACTGATGCTCTGGTGTCAGACAAGGTGGCAGGGTCTACAAGATACAATTGAGGCCACCAGGCCTGGCTCTGGCCTGCTGTGGCCTCCTGCGTCCGCAGAGCACTAATTATGAGGAGAGCTCAGAGAGAGATGGTTGCCCTACACCTGGCACTTAGCAGAAGCCAGGAGGAAAACCAGAGTGTGTGCCCCTAGTGGATGTTTGAACAGGGGGTGCTGAGAAACAACTCTGGGGACAAAAGTGTTCACAGTCATCAAAGCTCATTAAATGTGGTTAATTGGGTGAGGCCAGTCCCACTGATGACGAGGGAACGAGAAGATAATTTTAGCGAAACGCAATTCTATTAATTTCCATATAGTCTCTTGAACAAAGTGCTAACAAAGTGTTACCAAACGCATTTCTTGCTTCGATTCTTTCATGAGTAGATAAGGCTAATTTAGAATTAGCACACTGCTCACTTAGGCCAATTAGAGCCGATTAAACAAGGTCCCTGGTCTGTTCCCACGTGTTGTGCTTCCTGGGTGGGCTAGGGCTGGAGATCAGGACAGTCAACCCTTCGACAGCGCAGGAAGCCGTCAACACATACTCCAGGCATCTATCAGAAGCCTGTCAGGCACTGCACCAGGAACAGAAAAGAATGACTTCTGTGGGCACATCAAATCCTCTCTACATTCTGAGGGGCAGTCAGTAGCCTCGCTCAATACCATGGCAGCCTGCCCTGCCTCCAAGCTGCCCTTCTCCTTCCCAGTTCTAAGTCCTCTCCTCTCTGAACCGTGGTAAGCCTCCGAATGTGCTCCTGTCACCTGCCACCGAGTCAAGTGCTGAGCCACCGCCTGGGTCCCCAGCTTCTGTAGAGCCCCACTAGAACCGCCTGGGTCCCCAGCTTCTGTAGAGCCACTAGAACCAGCCAACAGGTTCCACAGCCATGTCAGCCAAGCTCTCTATGGATGACCAATGCTAACACAGCTACTCAAAACAGAGGGACAAAGTGAGAGTTTCTCCATGGCCCATCTACCCCCTACCTTCTTCCGGCTAAGAACCGGTGCAGACAGACAGCACCACACACCCCTGCCAAGCCTCCCTCCCTGAGCCACTGCCTCAGCTATTTCCTGCCCAGCCCTCAGCTGGAGGGGACAGGAGAGGAGGCTCTCAGCGCTCTGTACTGTGATCCCCCAGCCCATGTTCCTGCAATTTCAACCTCCTGAGAAAAAGCTCTATTAACACCTATTGTAGGAAGGAGTGGGAATCAATTGAGACTTTCTGCAGCAATCTCACTCCGGCTTCACACTGCTCTATTACAAACTCCGTTTCATTTACTCTACCTGCAGAATGCACCCAGCACCCACCCAGGGCTGGTCCGGTGCTTCCACACAGCAGTTCTCATGCCGGTGTGGGTGACTCTGTGGGCCACGCATTAGAGCTGATGTTCTTGGGGTGACACCAACAAGCCCAAAGTCTCCCTGACTGTCCTACAGCAGGCCCCTCCCTTGCTGTCCTCAGAGAGAAACAAGGTCCATGATGACTGACAGGGCTTCAGGCACAGAACAGTCTACTGCTACTCAAGCACACTCCATACGATTCAGGAGGAAGGTCAGAGGTCATGGCCTACAGCACTCAATGCAACTGATGCCCTGATGCCCAGTCTGGCTCCACTAGCTTCAGACAGTCCCTGGTCTCCTCCGACCTTCTGCTTCCCCTACGACTGAGGAAGAGACCAAAACGGACAACTCTGTAATATCTCAGCTTTACAGTGCTGAGCAGCTGATTCACAAGGAGACACCATGGGCAACTGGGCATGAGAGTGCTGGCCGAAATCAAGTCTTCACTCTGAGACTGCCTGTCTGCCTACCCAACCTAAGGCTCCTCCCATGGGCTCAAGCCCCCACCCCTCTGGGAAGGCTCCTACCAAGCCCAGCTATTCTTCCTGGTAGAGACCTCCATCCACCTGGAGCACCAATTCTCACCCTGTGTGTCAGGACCACTCTGGGGGACAATGGCCCTTTCACAAGGGTTTGCATATCAGATATCCTCCATATCAGATACTTACAATCCGTAACAGTGGTAAAATTACAGTTATGAAGTAGAAACAAAAATAGTTTTATAGTTGGGGGTCACCCAGCCTGAGAAGCTGTCACAGCACTAGGAAGGTGAGAAGCACTGGTCTAGGGGACATGGTCTAGGGACAGGGCTACGTCAAACAGTGCTGTTCCCAGGACCCCAGGCAGTGCTGGGAACCTTCCTGTGAACTCTTTTGCTGAAGCTGAGAAAGCAGTACAGCAAACCCCAGTTCAAGAGCCTCTTCCGTTGGCAAACGCAGCATGCAAAGCTGCAGAGTGAGTCCTCGGTGGCTCCCACCCAGGCATCACTAGCACTGGGACAACAGTTACGGACCACTCTTCACGGAAACAGAGATCCTGAAGGGTGACTGCTCAGCCACAGGGAGGGGTGACTCATCCTATCTTCTCCATTTCTAGATTTCTTCTTCTCAAACCTGGGCTCCTGAGAAGAGGGTGAGAGAATGGACAGGTGTCTGGCAGCAGGGTGACCTTGGATTACTGCCAACTCTGCCACTGTGTCACAATTCCAGTGCCTACAGGAGTGATAGGCACCCCAGCATGGAGCCCAGCAAAGGTCTCAGTGGAAGAAGGCAGCCAGACAATACCCCATGACAGAGATCATCCATCATCCCCCTTGGCTACCCAGAGAGGGAATTAAAGACCCCAGGCAGAACTTGTTAGCAACACCACTGCCAGGTGACACAGGAGTCCCTGTGATAGCGTGAGTACTGGTCCCCACACACCAGTGAGACAAGAAATCCCTGAGCATGATGCTTGGTGAATCCATGTCCTCCCTGAACACCTGCTAGCAGAAGAGGCGTAAACCAAGGAAGGAGTAGCACAGGCAGGCACACTGTGATGTGAGGCTACAGCAAATGCCTCATCAAACACTATCTACCAAAGTTGACATAACTTTAACCGTCACAAAGGCCAAAATAAACAGGAGAAAGAAAACTAGCAAGTAAACACGGAAGAGTGAGAGTCGATCAGTAAAAGCCAGTGCTCAAGCCCAGCGGGTGGTAAAATGCCAGTGTCCTCAGAAGAGCACCCACCAGCCAGCAGTGCTGGTGCACGCCTTTATTCCCAGCACTTGGGAGGCCAGCCTGCACTACAGAGAGTTCCAAGACAGCCAGGGCTACAAAGAAAAACCCTGTGTTGGGGAGGAAACTGCCTTCCATTCCACTAGCTCCTGCCTTCTGGAAAACCAGGCACATAACGCCAGTCAAGGTCCCAGAGGCACTCAGACCTTGAACCCAGCAACTCCACCTGACAGGTGAAGTTAACAGAGCTTCCTCACACCAGCAGGAACGGTGGAAAGTCAAAGACCACCAAATCACAAGGAAGGTCAAAGCATGCATCTCTACAGAGCAGCGTGTCACTGACTGGGCATTCATTACCATACCATGTTCTGCGGCAGAAGCAGGTTTGACTCCAGCACCCGCATAGTTGGGAGAGTAAGCATGGAGGCAGAAGGGAAGAGGCTGTGTGCTCAGCACCATCTCAGGGAAAGGTGTGATGGGCTTTCCGAATGGCTTCCATACTTCTTTTTGGTTGGTTTGTTGCTTGTTTTTTAAACAGGGCCTCAAGTAGTCCAGGCTAACCTCCAGTTCACTTTGCAGCCAAGGATGTCCTTAAACTTCTGATCATCCTCCTTCTGTCTCCCACATGCTGGGATCATAGGTGGGAGTGGCCACATCTGACTTATGTGACACTGGGATCAAACATAAAGGTTGAGGCCACAGCTTGGAAGAGCCAAATGTCTGTGTGTCAGACCCAAGGGCACCAGCTACTACAGGGATGAGAGAGAACTATGGGTAAGAACCTTAATCCATGAGTCAGCGTTTGTGCTTGTCTGGCCACAGGCCATGTGCACCGCAGGACAGCTGTGAATGCAGCCCAATACAAATCACAAACTTACTTCAAAAACTATGAGATTTGTGCACTGGGGTGGGAGGACATTGTAACTAAACCGCACCATTGCAAGCAGGAACTTTGTAGATAACGGCATCATAATACAGTGTCAAAAGTCAAATACACGCTGGGCGAAGCATCCAATCTGACCAGGACTGAGACCTGTGAATCCACAGATGCCCAGCCTGCTGCTGGAGGCTTCTCACAGCCCATGCAGAGGTAAATCCTTGGCCTGCAACCTCTCTCTGGCCTTCTGACTGTCCACAGGAGTCTAGAAGATGACCTTGGAAAGCTGCCTTAGAGAGGGAGAGAGACTCATGGTACACTGTGCACATCTCAAAGATAAGGCTCTGATCCAATGCTCTCCATCTGGGTCCAACGCTGTGCCCCAGTTGTAGGTCAGAGGCCACATGCTACAAAGGTTCATGGAAAATAAGACAGAATGATGTCATACACCTAGAAGCCCAAAGCCAGGCGAGTGGGCATCAACACTGTAGGAAGTGGCCAGCTAAATGCAGCCCAGCTCTGGTATCCCTCACTCCTGATGCCATGTGCCCCTCTTCCTCAAGTCACCATTGCAACAGAAGAGGCTCTACCCTCAGCAGACAGCACAACCCCAAGCCTCTGCCAGAAAAGAGCCAGGCTGTCTTATCCTCCCTAGTAACAGGCTGTATTCTGCAGAACTGTTTTAGATTTACAAAGAATAGGAAGACAACAGACATGTCACAAACCACACCCAGCCTCCATGTTACTCATGGCACACTGGGGTACAGGCAATGGTTCCTAGCTTATGCAGAGACATCCAGCTGCCTCAGTCCTCCCTCCTCCTGCTCCCTGCTCTCCAGGACTCCTCACCCCAGATCTATCCACACTGTCACACCACACTGCCAGCTAGCAACATGTTCCAGCCATCTTCATTGCTCTCCTACATTCCTGGAGACCTGGACCATGCTAAGGATAGTTCTGGCAGCCTAGGAGATAAGCAACCCCTGGAGTTCTCTTGGTGTTTTCTCCACAGGAGGACTGGGGTTAGAAGTCAATGGGAAAAGGCTAAATGGGCAAATTCACTGTTTTGTCATGCACATCCAGGTGACACCTCTTCAGTGTGAATGAAGACTGCAGCTGGCCCTGGCCTCCCACTACAGATGACATGGAATGGAAGCTACCACCTTAAGCCACAACTACCGAGAGGGACCTATGTATGGACCATGCTCAAAGGATGACAGCCAAGTTGTATAAAGCACTGGACACTCCAGTAAGTCTATTGCCCAACTCACACTGGCCAGCAGAGACACATGGGTCTGTGATTCATGTGCTAGGCCAGCCAGCACTGCCTCCCTGCCCTCCACAGCTTACAATACTGGCTTCCTAAAAATGGCAGCATGCTGTGATATACCCTGACTGATTTGCTTATGAAGGTTGTGGTGTGAGTATGCTGTGCACTGACACTCCAACAAACTCTTGGTGACACTAACATTTCACACCTAGCCTCGATGACAGCAGTTTGTCATACAGGCCACCTTCTGGGTGCAGGGTACACTCACTACAGTGGGGCCCTTCCCCTTCTAGGCTGCTCTCAGATGTCAGAGCAAGGAAGGGTGCATGCTAACCTGGGTGGAAAACCTACTCAAAATGCAGCTGCCTCTATAGTAAGCAAGACATATATACTCCCGGGACCCTCTGGCTCTCCGCCTGCAGCCCAGCGACCACTCTTGCTCCATGCTGGTCCAAGCGTAGCAGAGGGAACCCGGTCTTGTGACTCCTGCCATCCACTTACTCAACTTCTCATTGCTATGTAAGCATGTGCCACTCAGATCACATAGCCAGTACCCACAAGGGCACAGTGCAACTGTCACCAGGCAAAGACTCTAGTCACACTCTGGGGTATGCAGGCTAGCACTCCCATCTCCTGGGTGTCTAAGAGGCTGTGCTGATAGTTGTTCTTTTGTCTGAGAAAGCCAGAGCACTTAGAGCATTTGATCCACATCCCTATTAGGCCTGTGGTTCCTATCTATCTGCTATCCAGTTCAGATTTCATCGTTTTAAAAAGCACAATAATGAGACAGCACATTCTGCCAGTGGGAGAGAGCTGGCCTTTGGTGATGCTTACCTGATAACCCAGATGCTTAGGAGGCTGGGGTACCAGAGCTAGAAATTCAAAGTTAGTCTAGACTGTAGCATAGGAAGAGGGCTGGAATCAGCAGTAGTGTCTGCCTAGAATCCAAACTGACAGGCATGGGGTAGGGGACAGGGCTTAGTGGTAGAGCACTTGCCCAAAATCCCCCACTGAGAGCCTAGAAAAATGGCTCAGCAGTAGAACATGCTGGCCTTGGAGGTGAGGCTCAGCGACTTGCCTGATGTTGCAAAGTCCTGTGTTCAGTCTCCAGCACCACAAATAAAAGGGGAAGGGGGAAGCATCCTGTCGGGCTAGTGTCAGCAGAAGCCAAGCACCTGACCTGTATAGCCTCATGGTGTCTATACACTGTACCCATCTCTGTCCCTCTGATACGTCTGTGGGCTGGTCTCCTAGAGTTAAGAGCATTTTTCTGAAATGCCTTTACCTGAACAGGTCTAAGTCTCCCAGGTTCAGTTAGGAGAGCACCTAACTCTCATGGGTGCGTTGGCATACAGCCTGTCTGGTTGTGTTCACCCCAACTAACCTTCTTAGCCACTTTTTAAATTGTCACTTTGCAGACTCCCAACTCCCCTAGTATCCTTTTGAAAAGACTAGTCATCTCTGCATCAAATGGAACAGAGCTGAACTCTCTCTCCTCTGCCATCAGTGGAGAACGGAAGGAGCCTGTTCGCCACTGCCACATCTGGCTGTGCAGGCAGAGAACAGAGCAACAGGCCACTGTCCTTCCCCTGCCTCAGGGACAGGGTTTCTTCCAGGTGTACAGGTGCCATGCATCACCAAGGTCAGCCAAGAGGTGAAATTGAATGAAGTGTCGCCTGTCACTGTAGACATGGCAACTAGACAGAACCTAATAGGGGTACTTAGGTCTTTCATCATGATAAGGGAGCTACTGAGACTCCCTATAAAGGATCAGGAAATTCAACATGAGATTCCGACTATGACCCAATCCCTCCCTGACCCTGCAAGTGATCCTGGGAAATGCTAGTGCTCCCAGTTAGCCAATTGTGTCAGATTGTAAAGTCAAGCTCCCACCTGTGGAAGGGCACTCTCACCACCAGTGAGAAACTAAGTGACCTTCCTCTCCTGTGTGCTAAAGCCCACCTCTCCTCAGGTCTCACCCTTTTTGCAATTTTGATTTGTTTGTGTTCCTTTGTTAACACTGAGGTCATTCTTTTCTGACATATGGAGACATGATGGGTTGGTCCTAAAGGGAACTCCATTAAATCTGCATCCAGGATGGGTTGAGACCCATCTGTGGCAATGCAGATGTTTGGGGTGACCCAGGCCCCTATAACCCTTCACCTGTGCACTGTAAGAAAAGCTCAATAAACTCACTGATCTCACCAGGTTGGTTTTGGTGAAATAATACTTTGGTCTGTCACTCATACCATGTGCTTTGACAGGATGCTCCTCTGTGTCTCTCCAGGAAAAGTCACACAACACTAAGCCACCCTAGTTTGTCTTCCCTGACAATCTGCCAATATAACAAGCCCCAGGGTACAACTAGCTTTGTCTAAGGGAGAGGCAAAGCTGGCTTGTGCGCACTGGCAGAAGTCAGGGAGAACATCACCCTGGAATAACATCGGGGGAACATGCTACCTGTTACTAAGAATGGACACTAGCAGCCACCTTCTCATGCTGTGAACATGCCAGCATCATGGCTTCCGGCCCTGCAATGACGTACATCTCACACAGTGCCTGCGTTCATTTAGTCACTCAACATGCACCTCAAGACACCAGGTACCTCAGGACACCGTGCAAACCACAGTTACCTCTTCTCAAGGATACCTCTGACTCTTACTGCTAGTGGATACCCTGACCAGGAAGAGGGTCCCTGGGAAGCAACAGCCCTGAGCTCAGAAAGTTTGTACCCTCTCTGCATCCTCCTAATTTATAAAACTGCTTATGAAGATATTACCATGCATAATGTATTCAGTACACAGTGCGAGCAGCGGCCTTAATGGAGAAAATTCAAGTCAGCCACGCAGAGACGTCAGGGGTAGAAGCCTGCTGCTGACTTCCAACCATGCTTGGGCCCCCTCCTTGTTGTCCACAGGGGCTTGGGACAAACACTAGGCAATGCACTGGGCTGGGCTGGCTCCCTGCTGGTTCTCATGTGATGTGCAGAAAAGATGACACCTTTCCAGGCCTCAGTGGCAGGCCTGCATTTGCATGTAAATAACTCACAGAACGAGGGACTGAAAGCAGGGAAGAGCTCTTTAATTAACTTTAACCCTCTGAAAATACACGCAGCTACCTCCTCAAGAGCTCTGGCAAACTGCAGCTGGGGAGAGGCAGCTTCAGGCTGGGCACCAACTCCTACCTGCTGCCAGTCAACAAGAGTTCCTTGTAGCCAGACTGCAAGGAGCTCCCACGTCAGTGTTTTACCTGGCCTACACTCTTCATCAGTGGCACTGACAGAGACAGGACTAAGTGACCGGGACCAGCAAGCCCTTGGAAGATTGCTGCCCACTCATCCTACAGGCTGCTGTGTGCTGGTGGTGATTGTGGTTCACAGCCAGGGCCTAGCACAGCAATCTGGGCTCAGGGAACCTGCCTGTGGCTAACACAGCAGGGACAGCAGTCCAGCAAGAGTGGTTCTTGATTCCTGAGAGACCTTTTTCCCCCGTGGAAGAATCCCAAGCCTGCCTCTGGAAGGAGGAGGAGATGAACCTGTCTTCTCATCATACACCCTGCATGGAGTACTGCAAGTACCTGTGGGCCTTCATTCAGGTGACTGGCAAAAGTGAGCTCAGCATCTTCAGAACCAGCTTGGGGCTAGAGGTCAGACAAGAACCCCAAGCACGCACTGAGTCCCTTGGCGGTCTTCCTGTCCAGTCAGCATCTGCATGGTGTGTATCATTCTTCATGAGAAAGAAGCCTGAAATGCAGGCTTATGACTTAGGAGCACATGACTCAGCCACCTGGGGCAGACCACAGCTCCTGGGCAATGAATGGCACAGCCAGAGGAAGCCAAGGGAAGGGCAGGAAATGCAAGAGCCACATGTACCTAACAAAGGGGCTACTGCCAGGGGCAGCAGTGGCATGAAAGGCCACTCCCACTCAAGTTCAGGTTCCCTGACCTCTGCCCTGTTCTGGAGACACATGACTCTGACTGACCCTGCCCCCTTCCAAGGTCACTACAGAAAGGCTTCCTTACCCATAAGCACACTGCTCAAGTCAGCCCTGGCTCTGCATTTTCTATAATGCCATCTCTCTCGGGAGCATGTGGGGGCTTAAATGAGGCTGGCTTCTTCTGGAATAAATCACGCAGCTGTAGCTAGCAATATTTCTTTAACCGGAGGTTAATAAAAATCACCGGCGAAGGCTAACCAGTGGATCTAATTTATTTAGAGACTTCCATCAGGCTGTAGATAGAGCCCTTTATAAGGGCTTATTACAGCGCCGGAGGAGGCTCCAGAAGAGCAACGGTCACTTAGTGGGATTTGCGGACCCCAGAGCAAAGTGAAAAATTTAACAGGACTCCTCAAGGAAGAAGAAGAGAGAGCAATGTGAAGCCAATTTATCACTTAACAAGCAAGCCTCTCTCTGCCAGGGCCACCTCAGAACGTGTCCCAGGGAGATGACCAAAAGCAAGGCCCAAGATGTCATCAGGTAGGTCTACCCTGACAAACAGAGGGAAATCTGAGTTGCAGCTAAGAACAACGTCCTTCCAGGGAGCCCAGAAAGAGGCCCGCCCGGGCATCCCTGCAGAGAAGGTGGCACAGCCCCACAGGCTCCCTACATAGTATGGTACTTTCTCCCTATTCCATGGGTGGTGGCACTATGAGGGGGTCATCTCCTAGGCAGGCTGGCTGAGTGCTGAACCCCACTGCACCTGGGAGGCGGCGTCCCTTACAAACCATTAATCCTTAGAACTAGTCTGACCCTGGGGTACTAGAGGCGCATACGCAGGTGCTATCACCAAGCCAGGATGGAGTCCGTCTACACTGGAGAGCCTCCCAACTGCAAGCTTTGCAGTGTCCCCAGCTAGAGAGCTAGCCTTTCAAACCATAGAAAATGGCTTTCTACATGCAGACCCAAGCACCCTTCTCATCAGAGCCTGCTAACTGCCCATGCGAGATGCTCTGACCATGTCCGACCTTCCTCCTTGGCCTGACTTGGGAGACAGAGGAGAGGGAATCTTTAACACACTGGAGACGTCTAATTTAGAAAAGCTGAAGATCTCTGAAAGATGGAAGTGAAGGAACTCTTCTTCATCTTTCTCTCTGATTTGTCCAGAGATCAAGTACTGGACACAGAGAATATCAATATAGGCTGACAAAGACATCCAGGGCTGATGGCCTCGGAGACCACCACAGGCACATCAAAGTGACACTACATCAGGCTTCACAGAGTCACGAGTAATGTACCAGCAAAGGCTCGATATCCCACCTTCTTCTTAAAGAGAGGCAGGACCCCTAACCTGGGGTCACCCCACAGCTCTTGGGCCCCACCCTAGTAAAAGTATGGACATTTTTAAGGGAGACTGCGACACTACTCTAGCCCCACCCCAAATCCCTGGGAAGCACAGCTAGACACTGGGCCTGGCCACTTAATGCTCTAGATTTGGTGAACCCCACTGTCAGACTTAGTAGATGAGGGAGGGCCCTAGGGAGAGCCCTTGGGCTTCCCGTTCTGCTCCCCCACTTAGTCAAACCACCTTCGGCCCACGTTACTCTTTCCTCAGGTCCTCGAGCCTCTCTGGCTAGAATCATTTCTCGGCTCCCCTTGGCTCTGCAGACTCAAGATGAGCTGACCTAAGGCAAAAGCCAGTAATGAGCATGCACTGAGGATCGCGCCATGTCATCAAGTGCAAGCTGACAGCTTAGTCCCTGTGACAGCACTGCCAACCCCAGAAAGGAATCTGAAGCAAGCTGGTGGCATGCTACTCTAATGGGACTTCCCTGTTCCTTCCTGGGATTTTACTGGGGCCAGTCTGGGTCTCTGCTGAGGAAGTTAAGCAAAAGAACATTAGTTCCAAACAGCACCCCAGCTATCGACCGCTTTTCACCTGGTGATGGATGATATTTAATACCCTCTAGTTGCAGTACCCCAGGTCTGTAAATACGGATCCTGTTTTATTGCTATTTAATCACTATTACGATGGCCATGGCCGGTCCTCCTTCTCTGGGTTTAATGTTCCATGGGAGTCCCACGGGAAAAACAGCGCAACAGCAGAAGATGGCTGCTTTCCAGGACATACACCCACAGGTGTATACAGACATGTGCAATACACACTTATGCACACAGAGTGCTCACACAGCCTACTTCTAGGTACACAAACACTCAACCTCACACTTGTGTGCAAACACTGGCAGCCCTGCCTCCAGGACATGAGTGGGGCAGCAACATGGAGGAAAGAGGCGCTGCCAAGGAAAACCACAGTTCCTCACCAGGGACGCTCTTCCCTATCTCACCTGTAATTCCAGGGCAAGCAGCCCATCCTGAGCCAGGCACAGCTTCCTCTTCTACAAGTGAAGACTGCAAATTCTAGTCACATGTGATCTCACACACACACACACACACACACACACACACACACACACACACACACACACACACGATTATTAAAGTGGTACCAGTCAATGGAAGAAAGATGTTTGATCAAAGCAAGCACCATGGTTCCTCAAGCACGTGGCTGAGGCCCTCAGATAACAGAGCTCCCCCAGAAAAGTAAAGCAAAGACCTCACCAACAGAAACCATGATAGGGCCTGAAGAGATGGCTCAGCTGGTAAACAGTTGGCCACATAGTGTAAGCGCTCAAGTGCAGATTCCCAGCACCCAATCTAAGTGTTGAGAGGAGAAAGGCACATATGGCACTGCGGAGGTAAAGGCAGATGATTCCTTGGAGTTCGTCAGCCTCACCCAGGTCAGTGAGACACAACATCTCAGAAAATAACACCCAGAGCAAACTTCTGGTCTCTACACACATAGGCACAAGCACACAACACAGACAAGAACACAGACAAACACCTCAAACACACAGGTTAAAAACTGTTTCCAAAAGAAGCCAAGCATGGTAATATATGCCTATAATCCTAGCACTTTTGAATTGAAGGCTAACCTGGTCTAATTATCAAGTTCCAGACCAGCCAGGGCTACAGAGAAAAATACACTGAAACTCTGTCTCAAACTAAGGGAAAACACATACATACATACATACATACATACATACATACATACATACATACGCACACTTATTAAAAACCAACCATGACAACCAAAACTGAGATCAGCTTGAAGCAACCAGCCTGAGAGAGCCCATCATCGTCTTCCCAGGGTATACAGCCTGGTATATCTTCTGACCTGTAGCCAGGGACACCCATCCCCACCTCTGCCCCAATACACATGCTAGCTTTAGGGACTTCACAGGATCCTTGGAAACCAGTTATGTGAGGAACCATACGGAAGCAGCCCCACTGCTAACCTGGCCCAGCAGCAGGCCAAGGGCAGACAAGAAGGCCAAGCAGCAGGGAGGCTGCCGCACACTCAACATCTTTGGAGCAGGCTAAAGGCAGAACAGGGAGCGGTTCCAGCACCTCTGTTGTGGTGGCTATTTTTGGAAGCTGTACTCGAGAGGCTGTCTTGGCAGGGAACCATGCCTTTGAGCACCACCATCAATTCTCACCTGCAGCCTGTGCCTTTCCTTTCAGGACCAAGGTTATTCAAAGATTTGAATTTCTTCGAAATTGTGTGAAAAAGTTAGACAAGGTCTTCACTGCAGGCAAAGAGGCTCTGCGACAGGAACCACGGTGTCAGGGACAAGCTGGGCCTCTACTGGCATCCAGGTGCCTTGTTAATTCCCCTGGATATTGGAGGCTACATGTTCCCCCGCAAAGCTAAGCCATAGGCCACCTGCTGAGTGGAGAAAATCAGACCCAGGCCATCGCCAGTCACCTAGCCAGGCCAGCTCGTCCCGTCTTACTAGTGTATAGCCTTGTGTTGGGACTCCAAACCCATGCCAGCTAAGGTACTGGCTGGTTTTGGTTGCTACTTGAAATTTGCAACAGGATCTCACTCTATAGTTCAGGCTGGCCTTGAACTTACAGAGATCTACCTGCCTCTGTTTCCCAAGTGCTGGGATTAAAGGAATGCATCACGACATGTGGTAGTACTGGCACTGTAAACTGCAACGGAGCTGTGATGTGAATACCCAGAAATGAAAGGCTATTTGGACCAGGAAAATGCAAGGCAGTGGATGAGCACCCCGGGCTTGGATTTGAGGATGTTCACAACAGCTCTGAAGACCAAGATCAATAGTGCGTGAATACAGTATTTTAGAAAGTCAAGGTTAATAGAAAACAAAGCCACCCGCATCCTATTAACGTCTTCCCCTGGAACCTTGCCCTGTTCCTGCCTGACTCACTGTGCCATTCCTGTTGTCCCTCATGCCACAGCCCCCAACCTGTGGGACCATGAGGATGTTTCAGAAACAATGACAGGGCCGGCAGGGTGGTGTGGCCTCCAACTGTACAGACCAACTCCTTTCCAGAAGCCTTTCTGAGGAGTATGAAGGGCAGTATCCTAGAGGGCACGCTTTGGAGGAGGATGCACTAAACAGTGGCACAGCAGCATGGAGCGGGTGGTGGGCGGGGTGTCACATGGGAGACAGACACTAAACACAAAGGCTCAGTATCCTCAGACATCATCCACGAAGATCAAGACCCACAGCAGGCCCTGAGAGGCTACCACCCTTACCTAAAATGTGTCAGCTAAGCACAGGGAAGGATGAATGATGGCGGGGACAGGGTACCATGTTTCCCACTACCCACCTCTCTGCTTCATCACTGATAATTCCTCTTCTTCCACTGTTGAGAAACAGTGTGGCATCTTCCAAATAGTTGGGTTTAAACCATAAAACCAAAACCAAAAAAACAGAAACCAAAGCATCTGTAACTGCTACCTGGTCCCAGTGTCTCCAGATGTCCCTGAAATCCTGTAAAGCGTAGGTACAGGGCCACCGATCCTTGGCGCTGGGGGCAACATGTTTATGCTCTTCCGTGCATACTGGCCATGGCAGAAGAGAGCACTGAGGCTTGGCTTACCATCCTTGTCGCCAGGTCAGAGACCTTCCTGGGCACATGACCTTTGCAGGTGACTTCTCTACACCTCAGCTTGTCCACCCATCAGAAGAGGGAGCCAAACAACCGCCAGATTTTGACCCACTACAAACAGCTGTGCCAAAGGGTCTGCTAAGAGCAAGGGCACAGGGAAGCAGGTGAGGCAGGACTGGGCAGGGTGACAGTAGTGCCAAGGGAGGAGGCACGCGCAGGCGAGGGCTCTGAGGCAACGGTGGGCTGCAAAGGGTGATCAGGCAAAGATCTGGCAGGTTTGAGACCTAGAGAGGGGACCCCATCAGGTCCCTGGAATGTCCTGCATGTAGGTCACCTTGCTTTCATGGATCAGCAGCCGTGGCCAGGGGCAAGCCCCTCCTGCCCACGCACCAAGGAGCCCCTATCTTAATAGCCATCTGCAACTTGGAATGGAACAAAAGGCACTTCGTTTTGATCTCATTTTATTTCCTAAAATTGCTTTTCTCCCTGAAAACTTTTTTTCTGTCATAACCCAGCTCCAGTGGCACTCTTGGTTGGAAGATTCAAAAACCAAGGATGGTTTTCAAGTGACTTTGCAAATGGCTCCTTCCCAGACCAAATGAAGGCTTTCTTTCCTAACAGACAAAATGGGACCCAGAAGGGCAGGAAGAACGGCTCGGCAGAGGCTTGTCTGGCATCCACAAAGTCCAGGGTTCAATTGGGTGAAATGACACATATCTGTAATCCTAGCACCAAAGAGGGAGAGGTAGGAGAATCATAAGTTTAAAGTTGGAGGCCAGCCAAAAAAGACTGGATATAGGTCCCAAAAAGGCCTGACAAGCAGGTAGTGCACAAACACCTGAACATCCGTGTTGTGGACCCTGCTGGCTGTGAACAGAAAGAACATCAGGACGCACGGAACAATTCTCCAGCAGGAAGAGAGGCAGCGGACGTCCCACCAGCTGCTCCAAACTCATGGCCAATGTCAGCGGAAGTGGAGGGAACTTCTAAGTAAGAAGCCAGTGGGCTCTGACCTGAGCCTGGCTGCGTAGCATGTTTATGACAGAGCCATCCCATTGCACCCTGCGTCCCTGCAGTGTGGCTCAGGACCGGCAGTACAGAAAACCAGGCACAGGGGCCAGACAGATCAACAGGGAGTAGCACTGGCTATTCCATCAGAGGCCCAGGTTCACTTCCTACCACCACACGGTACATGGTAACTAACAACTGTCTGTAACTCCAGTTCCAGGAGATCTGACGCTGGCCTCTGGCCATTGCAAGCATTGCACATACATGATGCTCATACATACATGCAGGCAAAACCAAAACAAAGTAAGACAAAATACCCATATACATTAACTTTAAAAGTAAATCATGGATGGATGGATGGATGGAAGGAAGGAAGGAAGGAAGGACGGAAGGAAGGAAGGAAGGAAGGAAGGAAGGAAGGAAGGAAGGAAGGAAGGAAGGCAGACCTGGGGCCATCTGACCCAGGTACAGAGGCAGAGCTGCCATGAAGGAGAGGACTACAGAGTCAGGGGTGACATAGTACAGCCACGTCTCCCCTAGCATGGCACACATGCTTACAGTAGACAGGAAGGAACAAGAGACCACAGGGAACATTCGGCCTCTGATGGCAGAAAGGGAGGAGAAATATTAGAACCAGGGGTACATGGATGGAAAGCAACAGCTGCCATATTCCTACTCAGAGCCAGATGGCCACACAAGAAACCTTGAGCAGAGAGCAGGGTTCAGACACATCCTTGTAGCCAGTTCTAGGACTCTGGCCCTCCCTGAGATGAACAAGACTTCCCAACCCAGCAGTGGCACCCTGACCAGGAGAATAGAGGCCCTGCCCCAATTATCCAGGCACTCTATTCATCTTACCCAGCCCTCATGGTGCATGCATGTTTTCCTTCGGAGAACTGTAGGGTCTCTATGGTTCCACCCTAGGAGCAGTGACAACAATCTTGAGGCAAGCTGCAAGGGAAAGCATGTAGGAACCCTGCAGTGTTCCCACGGCCAGTTACCCTCCCTGTATATCATTCTTTCTTCTAATAAAAAGAAGCACTCAGTTATGTGTGTCCTTGTGTGTGTGCACCAAGTGCATGCGTGCACACATCTCCAACACTAGCTCTCACATGTCTACCTCTTGAAGTCATCATATAAAGTCCCAAGGAGATGGTTCAGCAATGCAGACCAGAGTTCAGACCCTCAGCACCCATGTGAAAAGCTAAGTGGTCATGGCAACTGAGCAGTCAGGAGGCAGATCCCTGCAGTAAGCCAGCTAGCTGGACTAACTGAACGGACAAGATTCAGGATCAGAGAAACCCTGACTCAGCAAAAACGTGGAGAGTACCATAGGAAGAAACCCAATGTCAGCTCTGGCCTACCAACACACAACGCACGCACGCACACACACACACACACACACACACACACACACACACACACACACAGTCTCTAAATCAAGCCATGCCAGGGGGATCTGTGTGATCAGCTCTGAAAGGCCCAGAATGATGGTAAGTCTCTTTCTCCTTTGTAGCAGGCAGAAAAGGGAGAAAGGTCAGGTACCAGGGGCAAAGAGAAAAGGGTACACCAAGAGCCACACTCCAGAAAGGGCCTGCCCCTTTGTCCACTCCCAGGGAACTGAGGACCTACATGAAGTAAAATTTATGTTGGCACACCTGTGCCAGGTCAGCCTGCCCAGGACAGCAGTGATGGCCCTGCAACTTCCCAAGGAGGAAGAAAGGTCAAGGCTGCAACTTGGGGTAGCTGCTGTACCCTTCCCAAAGGGTCCTGAGGTCTTCAGGAACTAATGCCTGCTCAGCAGGCCAGATCTTCTCACGGTCCAAGGGCTGAGCAGGAGACTTCTAGTCTCAACAGTGGTCAAGAGAAAGGATTCCCAGACATGCCCAATTAGATAGCCCTGCTGTCGCAGTGACCCAAGAGACTGAAGCAGGAGGATCTTGAGTTCACGGCCAGTCTGTGTAATGTAAGTTTTTACAAAGGGCTAGGGACACTGCTCAGGGGCAGGGTCCTTGCCAATCATGCTCAAGGCCCATGGTTCAAGCCTCACTACTACAAGAGGGTTTCCCTCACATCAGAAGTATAGAAGCAGACACAACTGTGCAGAGCTTACCATGCAGATTCTGGCTTGAGACTGTGCAGGGGTCACAGTGAGAAGAAAATGAGAGAACAGAGCCTCAGCCAAGACTCTAAGCCTCACTTAGACCTCAGCTGGATGAGCTAAAAAGAGGGCTGCGGCACATGTCCCACAGCCTGCGTGGCTGCCAGACCTGGGAGGCCGCAGAATTATAGGGAAGACCATTTCACAAATAACGACAGCTTCTTCATGATCCAGAATTCCCAGAAAGAAGGCAGCAACCAGGACAATTCCCTTCTATGTGGCTGGAGTCCCACACCCCAGGGACAGTGAGAAGATGAAGAGAGTGGGTCCACAGCAAAGTCTGCCACCCATGCTCACCCTGCAATACAACTACTCCAGGTGGATGCCAGGAGAAGCTTGGCCACAGGCATGAAGGACAATTCTCTATCACCACAACTTCCTGTGACTGTAAGATCATTCTACCAACAATCAAACACCACAGCACATGCGCTGCCCAGCCTCAGACTGTGCAGTACACAGGCACCTCCTTCCCCCGCATGCTCTTCCCCAGGCTGAGGGTCAGCAGAGGCATCGCCCAGGCCTGATCACGGTCAGCAGACAGAAGATGAACAAAATGAAAAGTCTCCTAAGACACCTTTCAGACCCACCAGAGAGGGCTGCAGAGACAGCCTGGGGGCTAAGGCACTTCTGGCTCTTAGGGAGGACCCAAGCTGACCTCCCAGCATTCGTGCTGGGAGACTCACAAATGCCTGTAACTCCAGCTCTGACACCTCTGATGCCTTCAGATACACCCATTCACACGTGTAAACTCCCCCTCCCTGTCCCTGGTACAAACCTAACTAAAAATAACTCTTTTAAGAAGAGCACGCACCGTGAGTGGAGAATAGTTAGGGAGGGAAATCCAATGCTGCGTCAGATTTTTAGTGTAAAATCTATAAAACTTGCTGTGAAAAATTAAAGACCATCTCAGCAAATGAGGGATGGCTAACGCCACTTATAAAACTAAACAACACCAAGATACGATTTCTCCCAAAATGATTCATAAACTCAGTGCAGGCTGAATCGTATCCCAGCGGGGTCCGGCAGGAGGTAACCAGCTGCACTTGGGGAGGTGTAGGGGACCTAAAGATCTGTGGGCGCGCTTACTTTTTTTATTTATGTGTCCCAGGGATGGAAGCTAGGGTCTTATGCATATGAGGCAAGCATTCTAGAAAAGCAATTTGTGTGTGGGTGTGGGGCTGCCCATGTATGGGAAGTACAAAGTTTTTTAAAGGTCTGTTTGTATTTATGTGTGTGTGCGCACACGTGTTTGTATGTGTGCCACATTTGTGTGAGTGTCCACAGCGGTCAAAAAAGAGTGAAGGAGCCCCTGGAGCTAGAATTACATGCAGTTCCACATCTCAATAAGACTGCTGAGCCTGGGTCCTTTAAAAACAGCAAGAGCTCCTAACAGCTAGGCTACCTCTCCAGCCCCCACCCCTTCTCTTTCCAACCTTATTTACTTGGGGAGTGCTCCACAATATACACGTGTTAGTCAGCAGAGACAGTTCTTGCCTTCACCTTTATGTGGTTTCAAGTGGCTAAGGTCATCGGGCTTGACAACAAGCATCTTTAGCTACTGGGTCCCCTCACCAGCCCACTTACCCAGCATCTCAGGATCCTGAAGGCTGCACACAAACCCCTGCACGTCGTCTCCTTAGCCATTTCTGCAGCTCCCCCACCCCACTCCACTCAGGCAACTCTTCATGCTTTTCTTTGCAGCAGGGTCTTGCTAGTTTGCTCAAACTGGCCTTGAGCTCACTCTGTAGAGAGAGCACACGGCTCTAGAGCTGGGAGCTGAGCTCACAGACCTGCGCCATTGCAGCTAAGGAACTGTAAAGAACAACAGATCTGGCAGCTTCCATGGGCAGACATCAACACTTATATTCAAGTGGAAATTCAGACAGGGTGGCCCGGGCAGATAGACACAAGGAGCCGACAGAATAGATTCTACAGCAGCCCACTATGGACTGGTCAAAGGATGTCCCTTTTTACAGCAGAGCCATTCAACAGTGGATCATGGAGGACAGAACAAGCCCAGGCACCTGTTTCATATCACACTCCAAACCAATTCCAGACGCCTGTCAGACTAGAGCATAAAAGGTAAAACCACAGACTACCTGACGGAAGCTGTGTGAGTCTCTTTAATATCTGCCTGACTTCAGTCAGCAGAGGTACTTAATCAAAACGCACAGAGTGCCGGCAGAAAGAGAAAATCGATACACTGGGCTGCAATTAAAATGAAAAACGTCTGTTCACCTGCAGACACAGAGGCCGTGACAAGGAAAGGCATGCCACAGGTGAAGATGGTCCTACCCCAGTGCAAGGGGTCACATCCAGAATCCACATTACCTGCTCATCCCTAGAGAAAAATTGAGAGGCCAAAGAACTCGAGTGTTGGTGTGGATCTAGAGGAAGAAGGATGCAGTCGGCACCTCGCCTGGCACTCAGATGGCAGGACGTCTGCCATCCCAAGGAAGCCTACCGTCATCACAGCTGTCAGCTACAACACTCACTATGTTCAAGTATGTGCACAAAAGCTTCAGTTCATTCACATGGTAGGACATGACATGTAATGGAAAAGTCCAGCACCCTGAGGTCCACACAGCAGCAACACAACTCTCATGATGGATATCAGAAACCAGACATCAAGAGCAGGGGCCCTGCCACTCCACAGCTGGGCCATATTCAAAGTCAGAAGCAGGTGGGTCCCCTGAGAGTGAGGGGAGCATAAGGCCATCAGGGGCAGGCAACAGCCTGCCTCAGTCTTTCTTGCACTGCAGTGGGTGCACACAGCCTTCAGCACAAAACTCACTGGGGAGAAGAAAATACACACAGCAGAATAAAGGCACAATGGACACAAGGACCTAGTACCATGTTCCAAAATATTCCACAGCAACAGCCATACTGGGAAAGGCCAAAGGTGTGCCCAGATGAAAACGGATGGGCACACAGTGGGATTTTCATCCCTGATCACAGAAGTGGCCGGTGAATGAGCTCTGTCAATGAGAACAGAACTTCAAAGCACAATGCTGTGACACAAGAAGCACCCAGCTAGTTCACAGCCCCTCTGCCTCTAGAAGGTTCTTCACAAGCACATGCCATAAAGCAAAGGCAGGGCAGGGCAGAGGAATCCCACTTGATTCCATACCTACGCTCCAGAGGTGACTAGGACAGGGTCGGTAACCTCCCACCGGCGCGGTGCTCATCTGCAGACAGTGTCCTGCCCAGCACTGGAGCACAGAAGACACTGCACCTCTTATGGAGCTCTCCAAGTAGGAAAATGGCAATGTTGGGTACATGTCTAACAAACAGGAATTTAAGCGGACATTGCTTCTCTCTACTGTCTATGGGAGTACATCTGAACTCGTGACAGGATTCCAGCAGGAAGAAAATCAAGGCACTCCAAAGCAAATATTCAGCAAGATGGGCTGCATGAGCCTCTGCCCCAGCATCATCCCTCTCCTCACCCTTACCAGGGACAAGACCCTTGGGCATGGTGCCCATTCCCTGCCCACAGCCATTCCAGGGCCACAGGGATCCACAACTGTGTGTGATCTCCTGCTCTCACAGGAGCAGCCTGTGAGTCAAACTGTGCCACACACAGGAGGCTCAAGGCACAATCCCTGCGGGTTAGGAGTGGAAGGCATCTTCCCAGGCTTCAGGGCTGACCTGAGATCTGCTAGTGCACTCTCCACAGAGGAGGAACAGAATCCCTCCTGTGTGCTAGCAGCTCATAAGTACTCAAAAAGGTAGGCACGATGGACAAGTCTGCTACTTGTTTCTGAAGATTGATGCCACATTGCCTCCACTGTTGTGGGTGGCACTTAAGGCCACAGTGCCACAGCAGAGACCTTGAGACAGTAGGAAGCTACAGTCTATGAGGAGTCCTGACTCAAAAGACATTTCACAAAAGGGAACAGCTCAGTCTCTCAGCAAGCACAAAAGAGAGGCACCTGTCCCTCCTGAGGGACTTACTCCAGGAACTTGCTCACAAGACAGGCAGAGCAGGCACAGAACACTCACTGTCCACAGTGCCAAGTCCAGAACTGTGGAGCTGGCTCACCTGGCAAAGTGCCTGCTCTATAAGCATGAAGGCCTAAGTTTGAACCTAAGCATTCACATTAAAAAAGCCAAGTACAATGGTTCATGTTTGTAACCCCAGAGTTGGGGAGGCTGAGGCAGGAGAGTCCCTGGACTTGACACTAAGTCAAGCCTATTTAGAAAGTTCCAGGCAAATGGGAAGCTGTCTCAAAGACACCATCTCACAGGTTAGGGTACTCTGTGGACCAGCCTGACACTCTGTGTTGGATCCCACATAGGAGGAGAGAACCAATTCCTACAAGTTGTTTTCTAATTTGTACACACATATAAGTGTAATACAACACACACACACACACACACACACACACACACACACGTGTATATAAAATCAAGGTGGGTAGTACCTGAGGAAAGACAATAAGCCCTGGCCCTCTACAGGCACATCCACATGAACAAGAATTCACATGTGCAAATACACACACAAACACACAGAAACAATTTGAGGGAGGGGTCCTAAGGCAGGATGTCACCATGACAATCAAATGGCCTCTGCAGCTGCCATCTAACAAAGATGGGACTGGCCACCAAGGGCCCAGCAAGCCGCCTCTTTCCAGGCCTGCTTTCTAGAATCTGTGTCCCTAGTGACCGCTCCCTTGGGCACCTTGGATAACTAAATAGGGGAAGTGGAAGGTTTTCTTTCATTAAAAAAATAAAAATAAAATCTTGCTTATATTCTATAAATATGATTCTGCAACTCTGGTATAGAATATTAGTGCATACTGGAAATAGCGAGCCTCAAATAGGAAAATGGTTTGTGTTCACCCAGTGCCAGAAGCCAATTTTCAATTGCTTAAAATAGTCATGATATTTTACCAAGGTAATTATACTCTTAGCTATCAGTAACAATTAACTCCTTAGACTGGAGCGGCTTAATAAAGGTCTTGAAGAGACAGAATTGCGCATGCCAGGCACTGTGAACTGGAATGTGAGGCAGACAGAGGCCCCTTGGAGGGGATGCCAAGGAAGAGCCACACAGCTGGTCCCAGGCTGTACAGATGGGTGTTGGACAGGACCCACGTCCTCCCCTCAGGGGGCAGTGCACAGAAGCAAGGTCAGGCAGAAGTAAGCAGACCTAGAGGCTGAGGCCTAACATTTGAGCAGCTCCCATTTGGGACAGTGAAGACAGGACACTCCCCCACTACAGGTAAGCCAGGCTAGAGTCCAAGATACCCAGGCCAGGTACTTAACGGGTAGGTAGCACAGGGGACATTAAACCATGCCTGTGAAATCAGGCAACATCCCTGGTGCCTTACCAGATTACCCTAATGAATAGTTTCACCATCCTGGCTGGCTAGCAAGTCAAATCCCTACTCCCAGACCCAGAGCTGCGAAGGCAATGGGTATTGATCCATTGAATCTCTCAGAGGGACAGCTGGTATAGACAATCAGTCAGTGCCGGGCAATCGATAGCTACCTTCCCACTGACTCAGAGTGCAGCATGGGTCAGGGTGAGGCCACTGTGGACAGAGAGCCATTGGATTTCCATATTCAGGGAGAAGAGTGGAAATTTCCTGACTTGGGAGCACCAGTGGGAATGTCAAGGACAGAGGCGCCCACATTAACACAGTAGGCACAAGCCTCACAGGATCTGTTTAAGGAACTATGAGAGCTCAACAAAGGCCATACTGCACCAGCACTGTCACCAGCAAAGCCCTCTGTCACCTGAGCCTGAAATGAAGCCTAAACAGCCACCAATTCACAGCAACTCTGGAGATGCAGCAGCAGCAGCAGCAGCAGGAGCCACAACAGCCACGGGACAAACACAGTTGACAAAAAATGTCCCAACCACACGAGCATACACATGTGGGAATGCTATGGAACCCAGTTGACAAAAAACACCCAGAGCATATGGGGGTGCACATGTGGGCACACCACGAACACACACCCAGATCAGACCACTGACTTCTCCAGAAAGTAGATGAAACATCTGTGGCCCCTAGAGCAATTTCTCCAAGGAGCCAGAAGGCTGTGACCGATGGACACACTACAGAAATCCAGAGGCTGGAAGCTTCCCTACAGGCTGGTTGGGATGGGCAAGGCAGGCTGGCAGCATGAAAAGGGTAGGTGCTAACTCCATGTGTCCCCCAGCCCATGCATAGGCACCTTAATCTCCTGGGCGTGCAGTGCACAGCCTCCCTGGGCAGGACAAAGACTTCACTGCTGGGCTGGCAGGATGCTTCAGAAGGCTGTTGTACTAACACCTCAGCAGTGCATTTGAAGCAGCTCGGGACCATCCCTCTGAACTGATTCTTGCAGTCTGAGCAATGGTTCTGAGATCACAGGCAACAGTTCCATTCCCAGCATTGACCGTTCTCTCTTCACCACACAGTAAGGCTGGAGGTGCTAGGTGATAGGACACAAGCACCTCGTCCACTAAGGAAGTCTACCAAGCAGACCCCCTCCCTTCCCACTTTGTCTCCTCATGCCGTGCACAGGCACACCCTGCACTAGCACTACAGTGAACTGCCCATGGGCCAGCAGACCAGGACATCTGCCACCTCCTGCCCCATGCACCTGCAATGTTAGCATCAGCAGCAGCTCTGTGACAGACTTCTTCCCTGAACCAGTCTCTGTGGGGATGGGGCCAGCTCTCCTCACATGCTCTGGTAAACAGTCAATCCTCTGGGTCTTTGCTTAAGCCTCGCCTCCGACAGCTCCTCCCGTGTCAGTGCGCACAGCAGTGTTTGTCTTTGTCACGGCTGGTGAGTGTATGGCTGAGTGCTCTGCCTCTCGCCCACTGCACTGTCAAGTCTGAGGGCCGTGACCACATATTCCCATCACACGGGCTTCACACTGACAGGCACTGGGCAGGAAAGGATGATGCTGAGGCCCAGGAAAAGAACTATGCCAATACCCTGAGCGTCATCCAGCCAAAGGTACAAGGCTGGAACTAAGCTGCTATGAGAAGACAGTCTAGCCACTTCTTTTCCTGCAGGGACCCGAAGGCTGAAAAGAGTGCTCAGCCCTGCCCCAGCCCTGGGAAGAAGTGTGTGAGGCTAACACAAGCGCTACATCTTCTTTTACGAGATGCTGGGGCATTGGCACAGGGCCGTCAGGAGTGGCTCTGAAACCACACTGGAAAGTAGAATGGCTCACTTTGTAGCTGACCTGGAGGAACCAGTAGCAAAGAGTCAGGATTTCATCAGATACCACCAAGCACAGAGCTGGTCACACACACCCTGTATCTTCTGAGTGCACCAACTTCCTAGGCCTTGTACTCACACCTATCAAGTAAGAGTGGGCCTCCACCCAGCAAGCTGGGCTTCCTACTCTCGTGTACCTGGGGACAGATCCAGCTTGTCCTTCCTTATGTTCTGAAAGCCCAGGGTCCATGCGACGCTCCACATAACACTCATTATGAACTCCATTCCCACGTGGAGACCTCAGAGTACCATGCCACACAGAAAGCCTCTGAGCCAGAAGGCTAAGCAAGGCCTGTGCGCCAGGGAGAGTGCATCACTGTGAGGACAGGGTGGGAAGGCTGGCCACCACTAAGGAGGCCAACTTACAGGAAACACTCCCCTGAGGTGCTGCACCAGCCCAGGTCAAGACATGGAGAGAAAGTGAGTCTGGGAGACTGGTTTTGATCTTGGGTTTTGGGAGAGTCTAGTACAGAGCCCAAACTGGCCTTCAATTCACCATCTCCCTTCCTGCCTCAGTCTCCTTAATTCTAGGATTATGGTTGTATGCTGCAGCTCCGGGCTCTGGATGACTCCTTCTGCCATTCAAAAGACTGTTACCAAGTCTACACTAAGAGCACACAGCCTAACTGAACCGTTCTGCTGCAGCCTGAAGCCTGAAGCCTCCAGCTAGGAAAGGCCAGCACTGTGCCTGGCCTGTGGTCCAGGGTATGTGGAATACCCACTGGAGATGTACAGCTATGGACCACAGGCAAGCACATGCAGCTTCACAGAGGTCTGCTTGAAGATGAGCAAGCAGAGAGAAAAGGCCAGGCCTGGGCACGGTGGTGCGGGCATGGGTGAGCTCAGCCACACTGGGTGAACTATACCTTGGTCAGCAATGCATTGCGCTTCTGGAGCCTTCGGGCAAGTGCCTCATGTGTCTCCCTCTTCTTCCTCTCCTCCAGCAGCTGTGCATTGACCTGCCGGACCTCCTCCTGGAGCTGCTGCTGGGCCTTCTCCAAACCCCGGGCACTGTAGGGAAGGCAAGAGGGTAGACGCATGAGGCCTGGCATGACCATCCCCTATGACTAAGGACACATTCCCCGCTGTGTACCCCACAGGGGCACCCTAAAATAGAGCTGCACGTGCAAACACCTCGTCGTTTCCTCGCTCCTGAATAGCTACTTAGCGCCTTTCAGGAGGTTCTGGATTTCAAAGACACCCAGGGTGATCCCAGAACACGGTGCGAGGGGGAGGGAAGTGCAACTCCACACACAATGGGAAAGATTGTCAGCCACAGGCGCTTCAGGACGGCACTTCTGAATGAGCTAAATTGCCAGCGCAAGCACTTCCCATGTGAGTCACCGTCGGCACAGATGTGCAGCACAGGGCGGGCCTGAGAACAGCCCCCGCAGCAAGCACTGGGCCTTCAGAGCTTCTGAAGGAGAAAGTCCTGGCTCACACTGGGTGCTAGGACTGCCATGTGATAACAGATGTCAGAACATACCCAGACAATGGCATCTGACCTCCTCTAATTTCCCTTTCTCTATTTATACATGTATGTATGTGTTTTTGCAGTAGAAAGGATTAAAGCCAAAGCCTCAGGCATAAGAAGCAAGACCTCTGTCACTGAGCCAGGCTGTCAGCCTCTCACTGGGGAATTCTGGGCAGGGGCTCTACCACAGAGCCACACTCCAGCCTCTCACTCTGAGATTATAGGCAGGGGCTCTACCACTGAGTCACACCCCAGCCCCTCACTGGGGGATTCTAGGCAGGGGCTCTACCACTG
>JANHMN010000023.1:1784063-1806953 GCA_030674055.1 Rhabdomys pumilio
CACCCCAGCCCCTCACTGGGGGATTCTAGGCAGGGGCTCTACCACTGGGCCACACCACAGCCCCTCATTGGGGGATTCTAGGCAGGGGCTCTACCTCTGGGCCACACCCCAGCCCCTCACTGGAGATTCTAGGCAGGGGCTCTACCACTGGGCCACACCCCAGCCCCTCACTAGAACAGTCTTCAGTAAGTGCTCTGCCACTGAGCTACATTCCCATGCTCTTATTTTGTACTTTAACACAGGAGCTCACTAAGTCTCCAAAGATGAACTTGAGCTTTTAATCTCCTGTTTGAAGATTCCCAAAAAAACAGGGTTACAGGTTGTGCCAACAAGCCTGGGTTCCCTTTACAATATCTGCTTTTCTACTGTGCCCCTGTGGCCTCTTTGGTTTGGCTACTTCTTTCCCAATGACATTCCAACAACCTGACAATTTGGCCAATTGTCTCTGTGCACATCATAGGCCCAGATCTCTGGACTAAGGCCTCTAAGAGCCATTGATCACTCCCAGGCTGAGCAAAAACCGTCAGAAAGTACCCTTGCTACCACCCCACAGCTGCCCTGTGCAGCCTCTGTTGTCATTGGTCCTACAGAGAACTTGGCAAAGCCCGAACAGAAAGGGCAAGAATCTCATCAAGTACCCACACGGTGTCCTCTCACATGTGCACTGGCCCATCTTCTGACTTCACCTGGAGAAGGGCCACAGCAGCACAGAGAAACAGGGGAGATGATAGGAGCAGCTGGGGAAGGACCAACCGACTCCACCATCAAGATGCCCACTGCAGGCTGATGACGAACTGACAGCAGGAACAGTGTGCATGCTGTCAACCACAGACCTCTTTCCAAGGAAATACTAAAAGCTCTCAGAAATTGAGACATGGGGGCTAGGGAGACAGTTCAGCTGATTTAGCATTTGCCTTACAAACATGCACACCTGAGTTTGGACCCCCAGCACCCATGCAATAAGCTGGGCATGGCAGGACATACCTGTAAGTCCAGTGATGTTAAGAAAGATATGAAGCAGAGGCAGGCAGATAGATCCTGCAAGCTTGTTGGTTAGCTCTCTAGACTATGTGATCATGTCTCAAGCCAATAATGCACATGCACAGACAGACAGGCGGGCAGACGGACGGATGGACGGACACACGGACACACACACACACACATATATATACACACACACAAAATCAGGGCATCTGGATTCTGTTATCAGGTGACATATGTAAAACTCATGCAAAGTAACTGTGTCCAAAACACTAAAGCTACTTTGAAAATGTACAATCTGGGGGTGGGGCCTGAGAGAGAAACACCTGCAGCTTAGATTACTTTTGCATCCAATTATTTTTGTTTGCTTTGATTACACAATTTCAAGAAAACCCTGAATTCACAAGGGCGGCAGATAACGCTTTTGTCAGGTAGACACCCCTGCAAATATGTCTATTTCACATCTGAGTGAATACAGGGTTTTGTAAATTATAACTCAGTAAAATCATTTAAACAGCTGAAGTGTAATTTGAAAGTGAATGAAAGTCAAACATTTATGAAGCTTCAGCAGGGGCCTGTGATGCTCCTGGTCCTGAGAAGTGTCACAGGGTACCCTGCTCTGGCCACCAACATAACCACAAAAGACAGAAACAATCATGTGACATCAAGGACAGTGGTGGGCTTCAATCCTACAACCTCATGACTTCTTGCACTGTCCCCTAGCCCCACTGAGGAGCAGCTGACTGCCACCTGCACCCTAGGTGCATCCCAACCCCAAATGTAAGGCAAGAGCAAATATTCAAGGGAGACAGACATATAAAGAGGCTATTTTGAGTTCCAGTTCAATTGAAAACTATTCATAGACCAATTTAATAATCAAGGACTGTGAAATCGACTCTTGAATCGTTGAATTCAGGTGGGGAGGTTCACAAGCGCCTTAAATCACCGCTCCAAAGTGGGTAATTTAATTAGAATGGCAGCATTCGCTCTGCTACTTACGAGCCAAGCACAGAGAGACAGACACATGGCAAGGCAACTTTTCAGGTGACAGGGCACATACACGGAGGGTGGGACTGGGGGTTTGGGATCACCCTGATAAACTCTCCTCAGCTAGGAGTTAAGGAGAGCCTTGCAGGAAGACTGCCAAACCCAAGGCTGGAATTTAGGGACAGCATTCCCCTCACCCCATCTACCTGGCACAGATGCAAACAAACCCAAGGCCATGCCATAACAGCCACTTTGCTGGGACACTGAAGACCAGGCTCAATGTAACAGAACCAGGCAGCAAGATTGGACGCCAGGAACTCTATCTATCACTTAGCCTGAGCCAACGACCAACCTCCACTCTGCAGCCAGGCTCTGCTACCTAAGAAAGGCAGAGACACAGGTACACAACCCAACCCTGCACCTGGGTAACAATGTGGAATGCCACACACTACAGACCATGAACAGAGATGTATGTGCTATGGCACCACGGGAGAAGGGGGGTCTTAAGGGTATCTGGGGAGACCTGAGTTGTAATATTTCACACTGTAAAGAAAACTTTTGTCCCTCCCCACAATACTCCTTCCCAAGAAGAAAAGAGTCTCCTCAGGAACTTAGGCATCTAACCCAAGGTCTCGTGCCTGCTAGGTAGGCGCTCTCCCACTGGTCTACACCTCCAGTCTACACCCTTCCCTCATTCTCACACGCTCCTCCCCTGCACAGATTCTCCGTGCTCCCCTTGCAGGCTGGAGATGCATGTCAGAATGCCTTCCTCACTCTCTCCACTTTATTCATTTTAGTTTTTGAGACAGGGCCTCTCACTGAACCTGTGGCTCACTGTTTTGTCCAGGCTAGCTAGCAAGTGAGCCGCTGAGATGTGCCTGCCTCCGTCTAACAGAGATGCACCACTGTGCCCAGTTCTAGGTGTTTTGGAGATCTGAATACAGGTGCAAACGCTTGTGTAACAGCTGCTTTACTAGGTAAGCCAGCTCCCCAGTCCCCATCCTCTCTCTTAAGAAAAAGCACACTTCATTCACTGTGGAGGACAAAACCGGATATCAGAGGAACGCATGGTCCTCTAGAAGATGCCAGACAGCAGGCAGGACGGCAGACCACAGCAGATCCTAAGGTCAGTTCCCAGGCAGAGCAGGGTCTCAGGTTTCCAACAGGACAAGGCTAGACAATAGATTGCAGTTCAGAGCAAAGCAGACAGAGGGCACTCCAGAGCACCATTTGCAGAGCTTCCATGAAGCCCTGAGTACAACGATCAACAGGCTGAGATCCTCCTGGCTGCAAAACAGGCATAAATCACCAACCAGGTGACTGCAGGGGAAGGAACAGCACACATAAACCAAACAGGCAGCAGCAAATACCTTCTGAGATTGCAGGATTCATACCGGTACCTGAGTGGGGAGAGAGCACTGGGTGGGGCTGCCTGCAGGGGCTGGTGTTTAAGTCCAGCAGACATCACAGACCTGATTAGATGGTGTACAGGAGGAAGGTGTGTGGAAGGGAGCAGACGGGAAGCCCTCAAGTGAGCCAGGCAGTCCCAGGGCCCTGTACATCCTCTGGTACCTGTAGCAGGCTAACTAGGTGCCAGCTGATATGGCAAACATGGGCTACAGGTCGAAGCATCCCAGAGCTGAGGTACTGCTGCCTAAGTGGCCATGGCAAAGAAAAAAAAAAAAAAAACATGGAAGAACAGAACACTTTAGTCCATGGTGAGGCGGGTGGCACGGTGGGTAAAAGACGAGAACTAGGTATCTTGGGTTAGATACTTAATATCCTGAGGGGACTCTTCTCCCCACAGGCACAGAAGAAGACAGATGTGTGGCACACTCAGGGGATGAAAGGCTAACCACTCATATCCAGGGCACACTCACACTAAGTGGAAACAGGAGTTGGCTAGGAGACTTGGAGTCCTTTGCCAGGGGGCAGTGAAGACCAAGGAACAGGAGAAAGAAGAAAAAGCCTCAAGAGGAAGAGAGGAAGAGAGAGAGAGAGAGAGAGAGAGAGAGAGAGAGAGAGAGAGAGAAAAGAGAGAGAAAGGGAAGAGAGAGAAAGGGAAGAGAGAGACATAAAAGCTGTCCAGATGCTCCTTGAACTACAGATGTGAGCAGAAGGCAGATGCTACTGAAGGGGCAAGGTCTAGAAATCCTGGGTTGTACTTAGAAATGGGAAGCTTGTGGGAACAAGTGGGTATTCTCCATCCAGGAGTTCCCTGGAGGAAACAGGTTGGCAAGCTCCAAGGGGTCTGGGGTGTCCCATAGAGGGGACAAGGGCCTGCAGATAGACAAAGCACCACGTACAAGAAGGCCGCAGTATAGTGTCCAAAGAGGCTTTGAACACTCACAGCTGGGCTTGTCGAGTGACACCTGCCAGATGGGCCCAGAGACCCAGACACACAAGGATGCAGAGATACAGGAATCCTCAAGCTGACGTGGGTCTCAAATTGAAATGGGGACCTCTCCCACTGGGTCCATGGGCCCTATGAGAGCCTCAACAGCTGGAAGAATTTGAGCAATGTCGTCCTCACACGGATCCCTATCATCTCCTGGGGCTGTTGGTTCTCTCTCATGTCCTCCCTTTCTCCCCCCGCCCCACCACCGGGAGGTTCTCTCCATTCAACTCCAGCCTTTCTTCCAAGGAAGAGAAGAGAAAGCTCATAAAAAATTAAAGTTCTAGCTCCACTGCGTGCTGAACTCTGAGGGCAGCGGCATTTCCACGAACCTCTGCGGCTTCAGAGCAACGCTCTTGATGCTTCAAGGAGAAGCTGAGTGTGTTTATCGATCGCTGCCTTTCTGAGCAGTGTCTGCTGGGAGAATGAGTTCAGGCCTTTGAGAGGTGTCTTTGGATGTGGCGGGACACCGCCACTCACTTTCATGTGAGCTTGGTCAGAAACCCAGGACTAAGAATATCTACTTTCAAGGAACCAGGCCAGGCCAAGGGACAGTGCAGAGCAGCAGGAGACATTTTTAACAAACTTCTCCAAGACAATGCTCCTTCCAGCTCTTCCTTGCCTGACCCAGCACTTCTGAGCCCCACGGCCTGCCTTCCCCAGCTGGACCCAGCACCAACACTCATGCAGCAAGGACAGCATGAAGCTGAGGGAGCCCCAAACACTGCGGCACCACAGAGCAGCTCTAAGAAAGAGCTTGGTGTCCACCCGAGACAGCAGCCATGGACCGAGTCACGGTGTGCCCATTACATCATACTGCGAGTTCTCACATGCTGCAGAGCTCACTGAGAAGCTGGCTCTAACAAGATGACTGATCCCTCCCTCCCCCATTTCAGACCAAGCATGTCTGTCTATGAGTATCCTCTGAGGCCTCTTGTCCAGGCTGGCCCACCAAACTCTGTGACAGCTAAACAGTTCAAGAGTAAAACTGTCACACTCTTGGCATGGCTGAAACCATTGCCAACAGAAGTTACCAGTGTTTATCCTGTGATATAAAAATGCCTACAGTGGGAAAGAGAAGCCAGAAGTTCAGTCACAGAAGCTCAGCCATGAAGAGAAAGCTCAATGGAGAACTCCAGCTGCCTCAACTTCCCCAATTTGGTGTCTGCTGAATGTGTGCATAGCCAATTGCATGTCTGTTATCTAGGTACGTGTCATGTATCTATTACTTGCTATTTTTTTTTTTGATACTGGCTTGCTATATACTTAATAAAGTCACTCATTCAAAACCACAAATGCAGCTGGGCTTGGGAGGCAGGGGCAGGCGGATCTCTGTGAGTTTGCAGCCAGTCTGGTCTATAAAGCAAGTTCTAAGACAGCCAGGGATGTTATACAGAGAAACTCTGTCTGGAAGAAAAAAACAAAACAAAACAAAATAAAACCAAAAACCCCATAAGTGTGAGTACTGCAGGGTATCACCAAACCACAGAGGAACCAGTGCTGGGGCACCACGATGCAGAAACAGTGTTCATGTGTCTCCATGGCCATGGCAAGCAAGGTTCTATGTTTAAAAAAAAAACCAACACAACGGAAACCTCTGAGGGCTGCTGCTGCAGCTGTCAGCAGAACGCCCGCCTGGCCTTGTAATTCCTAGCACTGCATAAACAGGTATGGCAGTGCATACCCGTGATCATAGCACTTAGGAGGTAGAGACAGAGGTCTGAATTCAAGATCATCGCTGGCTATGTAGAAAACTCAAGATGGGCCTGGGTTACATGACACCTTGTCTAAAAAATAAAATATGAAGCTGGGCATGAAGGCACATGTTGTTAATCCCCCAAAGGCAGAGGCAGGCAGATCCCTGTGAATTTGAAGCCAGCCTAGACTACAGAGCTGGCTGCAGGCCATCCAGGGCTCCATAGACAAGGGCATCTCTAAGGTAGGTGCCATGTCTGTGGAGGGTCAGTATGAAGCCCTAATCGACAGCATGCCAGTGCTGGGAGGAGCCTGGCCAGGAAGGGGAGAGTGCTGTGATGGGATGAGGGCCTGAGAGGAGACCCTTAGGAGCAGACGCCAAGCAGGAAGACAGCCCTCCTCACTGGCACTGACCTCAGCTGCCTCGCTGAAGGCCCCCGAGAAAGACTAGCTTGCAAATTAGGAGCCCTAACTACAGCAGAATTATGACACGAACCCAAACGCACGATATAAGCCCCATTCAGTAACACTTGAGGAGAGGTATCACACCTTAGAGCCCAAAGCAGTCTGACACACACCAATAGCAGTGGTCTTCTACGCATGATAATGGAATTTCCATGTACACGGTGAAGTTTTTGTAATTCATCTCTTTCATGAGGCAAAAAAAAGAAAAAGAAAAAAAAAAAAAAACCTAGTAAAATTTTATTCAAACCCTACAGCACCTTTATTCTTGGAGGGCTGAAGGCACAGATCAAAACCTGCAGGGCTGAGGGCACAGATCAAAACCTGCAGGGCTGAGGGCACAGATCAAAACCTGCAGGGCTAACACAAATGATTTCTACCCTTGAGCTTTGTGGATAAGTCAGTGCAGACCTAAGCTGCTGAGTCACCTCTGTGAAGCCACTGTGTGTGCACCAGGAAAACTAGATGCTTGCCCCTCCTGGCCTCTGGACACGATGCCTGGCATAGCCTACAGCACTAACCTAAGACATTCCAGGTCAGGAGCTAAGCCACCAGATGCCTAAGGGTCCCTAATCACCAACCCTATGTCAAGAGGAAATGTGCAGAATGTGGGTCCCCCATACCGGAGACCTCAGAGCAGGGCCTGCTGCGATGCAGTCACCTTCAGTCCCTACATCATGTGCACTGAGTAGGAAGGGGTCAGGATGTCCCTGCTTCCTCCCAGCTCACTGGGGAGCCTCTAGTAGCTGAAAGAAAATTACAAAAGTCTGCGTGTCCAGTGAATGAGGAATTAACAGGGCCCTCCCAGAGGCAGACTTATGGCCCCAGAAATGGATGAAGGGAGAGGCCAGCTTGTCAGCCAATGAATTAGCCCTATAGTCTGCACATCCCTAAACCCAGGAAATACTCACCCATGTTATTAGGACAAGCCCTAACAGAGCCACAAGGAGTCAGACTGTAGCAGTCAGTGAGCGTTCTCCAGTGAACACCATGATGTCAGATGCTCTCAGGCAGTAAGACTGGGAGTGGGGTGAGGGTCTGCCAATCAAGCTTTGAAAGTGACAAAGATTGTTTAGACCAAGATACAGACACACAAAAGGGGGAACAGAGGGTGCTTGGGGAGGCCCCTCTGAGAAGATACCCCCTGTGAGCAGACACAGAAGAGAAGGAGGTGGAAGTCTACAAAAGACAAAGAAACAGAAGGGAAGTGACTAGAAACCTTGTGCTCAGGACCACCCTAGGCAGGAAGGCTGCTTGGCAGGAATCTCACAACAGGCTAAAGCACTGCTCAGGAGGACCCTCCAGGCAGTCAGTATGGCTGACAACCAGACTCTAGGTGATCCAGGCTTATTTCTGGTAGGTGTGGCCTTCAGGGAAAAAAGCCAACAGACAGAAATACATATTCAACAGAAGGTGGAAGAAGTCCAGGTTAGACAGACCCACCCCCGATCCCCACCCCCCAGCCAGAGATACAGTAAGGCAGGTTAGGCAGACCCATCCCCATCCACACCCCCCAGCCAGAGATACAGTGAGGCATAAGCGCCACATCCCTTTGGACGTCACATCCTAGGTGGCCACTGTTCATTCCCAACGGCCTCCTAGAAAGGAGGTCTAAAAGACTCCCGCCACAGACAGCAAGGGCGCCAGCACCAAGCACAGGGCACTCACAAGTGCTTCCAGCAGCAGGGCAAGGTGGCCATGCCTATATTACTGAGTCTGCAGAAAGAGCTAGGCTGCCCCGCACTGTTCCCTTGTCCTTACCAAAGGGCAAGGCCCTGCTGGTGAAAGGATGCTCCTGGCACACTCTTGGGAGGACTCCGATGGACCCTGAGGGCAGTCAGATATGAAGCAAGCCTCAAGGAGGCTACGTCGGCACATCTAGCTTGAGCCATGAAGTAGCTTTGGAATTTGTAGGAGAGGTAAGGATCCCAAATACAGGAGGAGACAAGTGGCAGCCGTGCTCTAGCCACTGCACTCCTGCAGTGGGGCAACCTGATGCAAACTCAAAAGGAGCCACAGTTTCCCCAGCACCAGCACGGCACATAACTGTCTGTATTTCTACCATCAATTCCACTTCTTAAAACCTCCAATTATTATCACATATTTTTCTGACACCCACTCACACATGCACACACATCTCAAAATCACAAAACTGCCAAACTGTATAGACAACCAGAGAACAGGGAAAGCAGAGCTTTAAATAGTTACTGACCAAAGGCTCGGTGGAGGAAGCCAGTGAGGAAGCCGTCTCTGGCCACTGGGCACACTGCCTCTGATGAGCGCTGTTCCTAACATCTCATCAATTCCAATCACCAAATTCAATTTGCATTCCCAGATACACAGAGGCCACAAGTAAATACTCTCATCTGGCCTTGAAATGTGAGAAGGAAAATCACCTCTCACAATTTCAATTTGCTCCCCAACCATAAAGAATAATCCAATTTGACTGATCGGTTACCAACCAGCAACTCACTACAGGCCGCTCACTGAGTCTCTGCTGAAGACGTAGACACCAGAGGGCAGATCACCCCTCCAAGCCTTATGGAGCAGCCCTTGTGTGCAGACAATTCAGACAGAAGATGTGGCTACAAAGCACAGCTCTTGGTTATTTACTCAAAGGCCAAGGGGACTCTCTGTGGCACTGCAACAGGCTACACAAGAGCAGAAGTTGGAAATGGCTAAGCAGGGGTAGTGCTCTTCCAGAGGACCTGAAATTTCCTGAGAGACTGCTCACATCAGTTTCCAGCAGGTGCATCCACTGTCTCCCTCTTCTGGCCGCCCCTGGCCTCCACTGCCCTGCCCTGGCCTCCCCAGGGACATCACTCTCGGGTGATGTGGCTGGAACTTGAGCTACACCTCAGGCTGAGCAAATGCTCAGCTGTCTCTCATACTCCCCCACATCCTAATACTTCTGAAATACAACCTAGCTCCTTCCCTGGGCCTAGACTCTTGGAGATTAGATATGAGGGGATGGGAGAAACCTCGGTCTGAGAGGAAAGAAGACAGAGACAGAGACCAGGAGTTAAGACCTGACTGGAGCCACCATGAAAGACAGAACAGTACCAGGAAGGGGAGGGAGGTGTGTGGTTCCTGACAGACAAGGGCACTGGCCACTACAAGGCCAGGTTTCTGCACTGGGCTTCTTGTCCCTTCCTCATCTAGATCTTGAGGGCTGACAAGTCCACAAAACTCAGCCCTACCCCATCACCAGCCCATTCTACCTGCACCACCATATGTGCCAACAAATTTTGGGGATCAGAGGAAGAGGCCCTCCTGTGCAGGCTGAAGGAGGGGGACAAGGCTGCCTGGAACTGAGGGTGCTCTTAAACTTCTACATATGGCAAGGGGCCCTCCCCGCCAGGCTGGCTAGACTGTTCCTGTGCAGGCACTGTTGGGAGCCCCTCCTTCATTCCCGCCCCGTGAGCAGCACCTCAGGCCTCCTTGGTTCACCCCTCCAGTTACCACATAACTAGGGCAAATGAAGCCCTGGGAGATCACACTCACTAAGTCAGGCACCATAAAACATGCATGGGAAGGTGAAGAAGTACTGAATCCTGCCATGGCCTAGAAATGGCCTGTCATACAAGGACATGTGGGTTGTCACGGGCTATGAACAATATGGAGAGGTCATTAAGAGGTAGCCTGGCAAGTGTCAGTAGACCTCTAAGGAGCACACCCTCACAAATGATTTTATACTCTGCTCTCTGTCTCTCTCTACTTTCTGGCTTGTAGCATAAATGGGTCTTGCTTTACCCAATGACACATGCCATCACCGGAGACTCAAAGCCATGGAGCTGCCAGTTATGTGCTGCGATCTCCAGAACTGGGCCAAGTGAACCTTCCTTTGTAATCTAGTTACCTGCCTCGGGTATTTTAGTACACTGATGGAAAACTGCAAACGCTGATGTACAGGAGGGAGGATATAGGCCAATATGTATAAAAATATGAATGAGTGTGTGCCTACTGACCACATAAGTGAATGCATGTGAAACACAGGAGGTGAGAGGGCCCAGGAGAGCTTGACTGGAGTGCCTGTCAACACTAAAGTGACTTTAGTCACTGGAGGTCATTCAAAGCACAGAACTAAGGCTACACCTCCATGCCTGTGTCTAAGGACAAGTAAAGGGTCACAGGTCTCACTGAAGGAGAGAAGAGCCCTGAGGGGCAGAGCTGGATGTGAGCTTAATTGACACTGGGAGTCAAATCAGACAAGCATTTAGGAGATAAGACAGAATAATCTCAGCAATGTCTCTCACTCTCTTTGGAATCACCGGGCAGCCCAATTAGCAGTTGTGATGCTGAGGTTCCTGGTGTAGCACGGTCGATAGCGGCCTGCTGGCCAGCATGTCCTGAGCGCCCACACCAGACATGCTACCAATCGACACCTGGGCTCCATTATAATCCCTGCAGCTGCCTCGGTGGCACCTGATTAATAAAACCCATTCTAGTGTTTATTCTCTCATTGATTTCCCTGTCCTTGGCCTGAAGCCCAAAGTCAATAACCAGTTGGGTGAGGCAACTTCCATGGTCCTCTCTTGTCTCCCCTGGGCAAGAAGCATCATATGCCCCCGTCAATCACCTGTCTCAGCACAGGGACCACTGAGGGGCAGAGCCATCTAAGCATGCATGGGATGTCAGGCTTAAATGCTGTCACTTGATTAATAAAATCTCCAAAGTGTTCCCCAGGCTGAGAAGTGAAACCAAGAGGAGAAAATGAGTTTGAGACTCCCCAGTGTCCTGTCTGTCCACCACTCTGTTGAGGGCTGGGAACAGGAAGGCACTTGCTGACCGATGACTATGTCAACATGGCCACTCATTTATTAATCTCACTTCCTCTCCCCACAGGCTCGGGCTTGGAGAGTTGACACTTGGCTTGAGAAATGCCAGCTCTAAGCAGTTTATTTCCTCTTGAACTTTAAGAGCTGACTGAGACAGAAGTGACCTTTAAAAGGCAGGGTTAAAGCTTGTTGGGTCTGGCATGGTACTCCTCTACGTACACAATGTGAGAGGGGCCGCAGGCTCCACCAGCACGGTGACCCTGGGTGAGAAAGGGAGGCATCACGACAGGTAGTGAGTAGGGAGAACAGAAGAATAGGTTCAAGGTATCTGTGCTGGCTGATGCCAGCATGGAGTGACAGGGTCTGTGGGGGGAGTGTCCAAACACATGAGGGCCCGAGCGTGAAGGCTGGAGAGGCACACTGTTGAGAAGAGCAGAGTAGCACAGTAAGGGCTAGAACTTGGCCCTGTCACTGGCTGGTGGCCTGAAAATCATAAAGAAGAACAGTGT
This sequence comes from Rhabdomys pumilio, assembly GCA_030674055.1. Classification (NCBI taxonomy): domain Eukaryota; kingdom Metazoa; phylum Chordata; class Mammalia; order Rodentia; family Muridae; genus Rhabdomys; species Rhabdomys pumilio. Next base: position 1,795,871 of record JANHMN010000023.1, read on the forward strand.
CTACTTCTCTATTCCTCCCAGAAGCCCACTGAGAAGCCAGGGTACTCCCAGCACCCTATAGGGACTCTAAGAGTTCTAGCCTACCACTGATTCCATCGGTTAGTTTTCCAGTGAGTCCAGGGAACCTACTTGTTACAGTACTGGACACGCTCTGCCCCTGGGACTCTGCAATGCCCTTGGTGACAGTGGAGGCTCTGACCCAGAGCCAAGACTGAAAAAGCAGAAAGCCCGGGGAACAGAAGCAGGCTCCTAGCCTAGAAGAGCTATCATCAGGAAATCACTAAGAAAGCAAGCCTGTCTTTTGCCCCAAAATTTTTTTGTTCAGGTTTTTTTTTTTTTTTTTTTATTGTCTGGTTTTCTAGACAGGGTTTCTCTGTGTAGTCCTGGCTGTCCTGGAACTCACTCTGTAGACCAGGCTGGCCTCAAACTCAGAAATCCGCCTGCCTCTGCCTCCCAAGTGCTGAGATTAAAGGCGTGCGCCACCACTACCTGGCCAGGTTTTTCTCCATGCATTTTTACCAAGATTTTTCACAGGACCTTGTGCCAGATGTTTTGCTTAGATTTTGTTGCTGTATTTCTCATTTAAATTTTTTCCTGACCTTTTGGCCAGGAGGTGGTGATGCAGGCCTTTAATTCCAGCCGTTGGGAGGCAGAGGCAGGAGAGTCTCTTCAGTTCAGGTCAGTGTGATGTAGAGAGAGTCCCAAGACAGCCAGGGGTACACAGGAAAACTGTCTCAGGGAAAGAAACGGAGGGAGGGAGGAAGGAAGGAAGGTCGGTCAGCCCCAAATCACTGGCAGCAGTGGGCATCACCACTGGAAGGAGACAGTGAAACCCAAAGGCCCCAGTGTGATGAGGGTTCACAGCACAGAACAACCATGTACAAGACTCCAGAAGAGGCTGAGTAGCCACCATGAGCCCTATCCTGGGGCTGAGAAGCTGATAGCCCTGGGTAGATACTACTCACTGGCAAGGACCACAGGAGAGACCTCAGCCCCAGAGCAGTCACGAGAATCAGACTGGAAATAGGTCACCCTCCACATGGACCTAAACTATGGGGGAGACACTGTCCCTGTAGCAACCCCAGTCCTCAAAATAAGTGAGCAGTAGGCCATCTGTGCCCCCTAACAGTACATTCTACAGTGACAGAGCTGGAGGGTAACAGGCAGGGGTGACTATGAGTGTGAAACATTCATGTTCTGAAGGTCTATGCAAGATACAAGCAGGCAGCTGCAAGATATAGGCAGAGTGACCCTGTAAACAGCCACAACTATGCAAAATATGTCTTCAATGACAAAGCGGTCTGTGACCTTTGAGCACTAGTGGAACTCTGCAGGTGAGGAGCTGAGGGGTGGGGGTCCTTGGCTGACAGCTGCTGAGTGGAGCTTCTGCAGCCTCATACACCCCCACGGACAGAGGGGAGCGGAGCGGAGCTGGGCGGCTGCTGCTGCTGAGCAGATCCCCGCCAGGCCCATCTGCTGAGCACAGATTAGAGACAGGAAATGCAGCTCAGAGAGCTGAAGCCAGAAAACACATTTCCTGAGCCATTGTGTGACTCCACCGATAGGCAACACACAGCGAGGTTACTGACTTTCTCAGAAGACACTCAGAACTGACCTCAGACAGTGGAATATCTGCTCCTCCAACTTCCCGTCCGGGCACCTTGAGCTGTGATGGCCCAGGGTTGCTCTTGGAGGCCTGAGATCATTGCTGACACAGGGCAGAGGGGAGGTGTAATACACAGTACACTATACACTGCCATGTGCCTGCTGTATGAGCTCACTGAGAGGCCAGCTCTGCAAGTAAGAAAACCTCCACCGCTTCAGACCCAAGCAGGATTATCTCAAAGTGTCCTCTAAAACCCCATGCATTGGCACCGGCTGTCCTAACTTCCTAAAGGGGAGACAGAGAACAGCATAACAGTCCGGCCCGTGAGCAAGAACTCCACGTTTTGAGAATAGCCAATAGGTGAGCCAATTCTACCAGACATACTGTTACGCATCCTGTGGTATAAAAACACCTGCAGTGAGAACAAGCTCATTCATGGAAAGAGAGCTCAACTAACAACAGCCTAGCTGACTGCCTCAACTTTCCCAGTCATCTCTACAGGATGCTGTAAGTCCCAGTGTGGTGACGTTTCCTCTGCACGCTCAAACAGGCGAATGCAGTCGCCTCTATGGGTGCTGTACGTGCTTGACATGATTGTCTCTGCACTCGTCGGCTACTTTGCTATTTTTTTCTTTTACTTTTTCTTGCTACGTGCTTAACAAAGTCACGTATTCAAAACTGAAAATGTAGGCTAGAGAGATGGCTCATAGGCTAAGAGCACTTGGCTGCTCTTGCAGAGGACTTGGGTTCAATTCCCAGTACCCACAGCTCACAATCTATAACTCCTATTCCAGAGAATCCAGTACCCTTCTGACCTCTGTGGGCTTCTGAACATATGTGGTGCACATACATACACTCAAGCACACACATATACACAAGAAACAAATACTTTTTTAAAAAAAACTGAAAATGTGGTAACCATAGATCATTTCCTGGACCCTACAGAAGGAAAAGTCATGTCTATCACCAACACTTGAGAAGATGAAGGCCGTCTCAGCACCCTCTCTTCTGGCCATATAACATCTCCCTTAACTCTGTCCCATGTTAATTAAGTGGTATTGGTCTACCCCAAAGAGAAAGGGCTGACAGGAGGAGGGGCCCTAAACAGGAGTACTGAAGACCCTCACTGAGGACACTGGCTAAGAGTAGAAGGCAGTCCTTGGTATGCATTACATACCCAACAGGCTTGCATGTTTGACTGCGTGGTTCCCAGCTGGTGAAAAGTGCTGATTTGAGAGCTTGGCCTTATGCATTACAGCCTGGCTTGAACTGTTTCCTGATCTACCAAGATACAAAATGCAGTCTCTCAATCCTGCTGCCACAGCTGTGAGCAGCCAACTCTGGCATGCCTTCCCTGACAAGGCAGGCCACACCATCTCAGACAGTGACCCTGACTAAACCCCAGCTCCTACAGGTTGCCATTTTTCAAGTGTTTCCTCACACCAGTGAGAAAAGCAACTAACATCATACAATCCGAAAACAACATGGAGTCCACAGAAAAGAAGAAAACCAAACCCCACCCCACCCCCACTGCCTCAGTCAGCTCTGGGGTTAGAGCTACCACAGGAAGACAGATACAGAAGGTGAGCCAGAGCTTGCCACAGCCTCTCGCTTGCCCTTCCAGCCTCCAGGATGGTAACACACAGGTTTCTGTGGAGTGTAAGCTGCCTGGACTAATGCAGACAAAAAGACCACAACATGGGGTTTCAGCAACTGATCTGACGGATGGCTTTAGACATGAAAGTCAAAATCATGAAAAGGGAAAATGCAGAAGGAAGCCTTAATGATCGGGGGAAGAAGGCCTTCTGTACCCACATGAAACCAGAGCATTAACAGCTTAGGGCCCAGAGCTGATGCCTGGAAGATAAGCATGTACCCACACAGAGGGAAATGTCAGCTAAAAGCAGCTGGGAGTGGTGTGGGCCTGTCATCCTAGCACTCAAGAGGCTGAGTCAGGAGGATTGAGAGTTTGAGACCAGCCTGGACTACTTAGTAAAACCCTGTTTCAAAAAGAGGAAAGCAGATCATATTCTGAGATAAAATATTCAATTTGGAGGACAGAAAAATAGCCAAAGATTCTAAGTCAAAAGCCAACCAAGTGGAATGAGGGTGCATAGGTCAGCTAAGTGGCAGTGGGCAAATGAGGTGAAAGCAATCAATCGTACCAGGCCTCTCTTCCTTACTGTAGGAATGTGCTGGTGCCTATGTGGAGGTCCGACGGTGCACATGGACAGACCTCAGATTCTTAGTTAACTCCCAGCAATCACTGGTCCATGTCAAACACAGGTATGTGAGCCCTCAAGTAACTTTGCACAAATACACTCATACCATAACTCATAACAATCAAAACCCAGCATTGACCCAAACACCTAGGAGCAAGAGACAGGTGTACAAGAAATGTGGCAGACAGTAAGAGAAAATGTGCCAAGCTCTTCTCAATGTAGAAGCAACCTCAGCCAGGAACATCTGGGGTCCCCCATACTGTGGTGCCCTATCAAAACCCATTGTTCCTTTGTGGTATAACACATGAAGATGTGTGAAATTCAAGAAAAGAGACAACACACCAGGGTAGAGAGGCCACAGCAATAGTCATCTCCACCTGGGGACACAGGCAGCCCACTTCTGGGGCATGGGCCATGTTTTACATGTGACTTGGAATGCTGACCCACAGGGAATGCCAACAAGTCCCGTATTCTACCTCATGGAAACCAGACTTCAATGAGACACTAGGTTGCTGCTGTTGTTTTTCTTGGTGTGTGCGTGCAAAGCTGCATATGAGAATGAGTGAACAAGTGTGTGAACCTAGCAGTCAATCTCAGGTGGCATCCTACTGGGGCCATCCACCTATTTTCTGAGACAGGGTTTCTCACTGTCCTGACACTTGACCATTAGGTTAGGCTGGCTGGCCATCGAGCCTAGGGATCTACTACCATCTCTGTCTTCAACTCACCATCACCGAAATCACAAATGCACACCACTGCACCCAGCTTGAAGTCTCGTCTTTAAAAACACTTTACCAACTGAGCTATCTTCCCAGCCCCACGTATTGCGTTATGACTTTTTTTAAGTCATACTGATACCCACTCTCATTTAAGAGAGTCCCACCTAATAAATTTCAGGGCACGCTGCTTTTGTAAGAGACTATAAGAAAGAGGTTCTCAAAGTTAATGATGCCAATGCTGATGGTTGGTCCCAGTAAGAAACACACGCACACCTCTGGCTTCTCATGGTTGCCAACCCTGCTGAGGCATGACACTAGCACCTGTCACAATAGACCACCTCCCACAGGGTACAGATGTGCCCTTCTGCCCAGAGAACAGGTCACCCAATAGGAACACAGCTACCTCTGACCAGCCTCATCCACAGCTGCATTCAATCAAAGTCAAGATGAAGGAAAAGCCCGAGGTACAAAGAATCGGTAGAGTATTGGCGCAGCCGAGTTTCTTGTCATAGCCAGGGAACTAACAAAGTCTTTAGAATGTGCCAATTCAGAAGAACTGCAAGTGACTGCTGATGAACTGCAGGACAAAGCCTGGACAGAGATGGCCTGAGACCCATCGCTACTGCCAGCCCCTCGGTGCTGCGGAGGCCTTGTAAATTCTGCTGCCGGGTGATGGATTGGATGGCCCGTAATTGCTCTTATCTGCTTGTACTAAATGTCTGCACTGGAAGGGAAGACGGCAAAGCCCAGAAGATACTGAGATGTGGTCAGGAATCCTCGGAGTGACACACTGCTGAGGAGAGGCTACCCTAGGCTGGAAAAGAAAGCAAATCCCGTGGCTCTGAGAGCTGAGGGGAGGAGGTGGCTGCACCCTGTAGAAGCCTGACTTCAAGCTTCACTTAGCTCTGCCTTGGGCTGATGGGATGGAGGCTGGGCTGGCCTGAGGGTGGTGACCGCCGTCCTCGATGGCAGACACTCAACAGTAACGTTTGGGGTATCTGTCAAGACCCCGCAGAACAACACATCAACAAAGTTTCACTGCCGATAAATAAAAATCAATAGGATTGCCAAGCTCTCAGGAAGCCGCTGCTTGTGTGGATCATAGTGGGAATGGCCAGGCTTCTCTTTATGGTAAAGGGAATGCTGCCTGCCAGCCAAGAGCTGGCAAGAGAAATAAAGTTACAAGCGTGTGTTGAGAGAGCTTTGGAGACCCGGCGAGTGTGGCTAGGTGACAGTGGCTCCGAGGGGCTGGGGCTGCGGCTCCACTGACAGAGTGACTTCTGAGCACTCATGAAGCCCTGGCTTCGATCCTCAGCACTGGATGAACCATGTGTGGTGGTGCAGACCTGTAATTCCAGCACTCAGAGGCAGAGGCAGGAGGATCACACAGGTTCAAAGTAATATATGACTACATGTGAGTCTGAGGTCAGCCTAGACCATAAGACTCAGAAGTGGAAAGTGGAGATGGGGTGGGGATACAGGGAGAGAGAGGCGAAGTGGGAGGAATCAGACTGCAGCCATCACAGGTGTTTCATTCTCCCCTTGACTCCACACACAGAATGGAGGTAGGGGACATGGAGGGACCCAAACCTCTATGCTGTGCTGGCTGACATCTAGCCATCAGGCTGTGGTGGAGGGAATGGCTTCCAGCAGTACCGGGGACCCCAGAGTATGCCCATGCCTCTGCACCCTCACTTTGAGTCTTTTCTGGAATGAGCCATCTCCTACCTTTCATCCCTGCCTCAGCCTAACCACAGTTGTCACTGAGGCATCGCACTGCCCTCATTCACTGCATCTGAGCCACACGGCTGACCTTCTGACACTCAAACATGCAAGCTCTGTGGGCCTGACTCAGCTCCCCAGATATCATTTCTAACCAGCAGAAACATGTGATAGCAACAGCAGACTGACTCTCCAGTCTTTCTCTGGCCCTGCACAGCTGTACCAACATATCTGTGCTTTTGATTTGGCTTAATTTTGAGTTTGTTTGTGATCTATTTGGGTTTTTGCTGTTGTTTGTCTGTCTGTTTTAGACAATGCATACAGCTCCTTTCATGAAAGGACTGGAGATATGAGTTGGACAGACACCCTCAGGGGTGACAGAGGAGCCTACAGACCTACCATCCACAGGGACAGGCTTGCATGGGAATAGCAGCCTCCCTCCCTCCTCTTCCTTTTCTGCCTCTGCTCATCAGAGAAGTCAGCAAGTCCCACCCAGCATGGGAGGTTCAAGAGAGCCCTCTGGAGAGGGGAGGGCTCCATGTATGACCTGGGACTTCACACCAGAAAGGCTTGTCTCTGCCAACATGTTTAGAGGTAGCCATTCCCTCATGGTTGGGTCCATCGAGGCAGAGCTGTTTTGTTTTGTTTCACCTCTGTCTTCAATTACTTTTTTTTTTTTCTTTTTTGGTTTTTCGAGACAGGGTTTCTCTGTGTAGCCCTGGCTGTCCTGAACTCACTCTGTAGACCAGGCTGGCCTCGAACTCAGAAATCCGTCTGCCTCTGCCTCTCAAGCGCTGGGATTAAAGGCGTGAGCCACCACCGCCCAGCCAATTACTTATTTTTGAGATAGAATATCCTGTAACCTCACTGATTTCAACTTATCTAACTGTGAATGGCCTGAAGCTTCCAGTCCTCCTCCCTGCATCTCACTAGTGCTGAATTACAAGTGTGAGCCGGCACACGGCACATGAGATGCTGGGGCTGGAACTCACAGCTTAACACACTTAAGGTAACTGCTCTCCTAGCTGAGCTACAGCCCGACCCTGGGAGAGCCGATTTACCAGTTTGTCCCTTCGCTGATCTGCTTCTGGTGCAGGAACTAAACCCATGGTCTGACCCAAGGCCGCACAGATTCCATCTTACCCTTTCTGCTGGGCGAGCAAAGGTCTGCTTGACTATAGTGAAGATAATGTAGGAAAAGCCACCTGGCCGAGGCAAAGCGCTCCCAAGTGGTTTGCTTTTAAACATATAAAGACCTTTAAAGGCATAATTCTAATTTAAGAGTTTTTCTTGAAGAAATAATCAGCAGTTATGCAAGCAAGGATTTGGAGGCACATATTAATATTATCTATACTAGAGGTGAGAAACTAAAGATGATTAAATAGCTAACAGTGGGAGAATGGTTGAATCAATGAGAACGGTCCATAGTCATGAGTGGGAGGGAGCAGAGTATATACCCCATGCTAAACATGCTATCTGGGCTCGAAAACTGTTCCGTGGGAACATTTCATTTAGAAAGTGTCAGGAAAGATTAAGCAAAATAGGTAGACTCCCCAAATAGTATGCACGGTATTGTTTTTACTAAAAATTACCTCAGAATGCATACACACACACACACACACACACACACACACACACACACACACACACAGGCCAAATCTAAGCCAACACATTGAGACTGGCTTTCATGTGGCAGAGGGATTATGGGAAACCTTTCTTCTCATCTTTTCTGTTTGTTTCCTCTACATTGTCAAATGTTCTAAATGAAACTGTATTCTTTTTGTAGTCAGATCCAAAACAGGTTATTCAAATGCATTGTTGACATCCTTTCCTTCCTCTCCCCCACCTGAGGGTGGGGGGAGGGCACAGCTGCAGGAAGTGGGGAAGGCAGATACAACGAAGTGAGGAAGAGCAAGGACAGCCAAGAAGGATGCTTGGCCTCTCCCACCCTGCAGCCTGGGATGCTCGAGTGCTAAGAGAGACTTAGAAAGGGTAACACAGATACAAGGGTCAGGCCACCAGCTGTCTGTCACCCAGAGACTAAGAGTGGAAGAACAGAAAACACCCCAAGCTCAGGCACCACGCAGATGTTTCAGGGCAGAAAGAAGGACTGTGAACTCTGTCAGCACAAGTCTGGTCACAAGAGATACAAGCAACCCTCAGGAAGCACTCCTGTTGTGGGAAAGCAGACAGACCAGTGAACACCTAGCCAGCAAAGAGCTCACCGGGCTGTGAGGAACAGGGCTGGGAGAGACGGAGGACCTACTGCACGCCTATTACCCAACACATGGACCTGCTGTCTCCAGGAGGCGGCCAAGGTGAGATGGAATAATGAAAGAAAAGCCACACTAGGGACCGGAGCACCCCACTATCTGAACCAGGCCTAAAAGCCAAGCTGGAATTGGCTAAACCCGGGATCTGAATGTGGAATTCCAGGCAGGAGGACAACAGGATACACGCAGAGAACAGGGCATCCTTAACATGACAGAGAATGACATGAGCTGGGGAGAGGGGGCTGAGAGCACATAGCAAAGGAGTAGGAACTGCAGGCTCAGGGCCACTGAGCCTAGACTTTCTAAGAGAGGTGGAGGCTGCAGTGCTCAGGGCCGACCTCTCCCACCGAGCTCCGCATGAGCATCCTCATGCTTCCCACCGCCTCCACGCTGTTAGTATTCAGCCTTGACAGAGTCTTCTCTCCTGCCTCCTTTTGTGCAAGATAAGTAACATTCAGAATCTCTGCTATCGCCCAGCTGCAAATGTTCGAGCTTCTTTTTTTTAACTTAAAAAGAAATGAAATCTCATTTTAGATTTCTAGAAGAGACAGCCACCAATCTTTACTGTACTAAAAAATCTGCCACTCGGAGGACAGGTAGGAGCTAAGCTCACAGAAGTGAGAGGGTCAGACAGGCTAGGAGAAGCCTGACCTACAGACCCACTTTTCTCCAGCCTCCAAAACCCACCAGCCTAGCTACAGGAGGGCAGCAGAGCCTCAGGCCCATAAACAGTCTCTAAAATACAAAGACCACTCCCCTGTCCACAGGCTCCAAGTACAGAAAGGTCACTCCACAGTGTCACCACTCCATACATCAGATGTAGGTAAGACAGTCTGGTGAACCACACCAGAAATTCTGACAGAGGCAAGCAGATTTCTGCAAGACCCAGGCCAGCCTGGCTCATACAGTAAGTTCCAGGCAGCAAGGAATATAAAGTGAGACTTTGTCTTGGGGGAAGGGGAATTGAAAAGAACACAGAAAGCCATGTTCCTATAGCTCCTAATGTCACCTAATGTCATCAATCATAGATGATTGATCTCCAACTATTCCCACATCTCATCTGGCAAGCTGGCTGTAAGCTCCCTGCCGAGAGGGTCTTCCTCTCAGCTACACAAAGCCTAACAATGTATTATGGACATAGTGCTGTGCTGGCCTGCTGGACACTCATAGTGATAGGCAGTGCCCCCCTTGCTGCAGAGGTGATGTGCACTGGGCAACTTAGCTAGATAAAGGAACCCTACTGCCTTCCAGTTGGGACACCAAGAGGACAGAGCTTTTCTGAGCAGAGAACAAGTCCTCTCTGACTAGATCACTGAATTCTCAATCATGTCCAAGAGGAGAACATGGCCTTTCAGACTGCAGCTTCCCACAGAGATTAAAAGTAAGTCACATGGGGCTGGGGCTTGTAGCTCAGCTGCTCAGTGCCTGCCTTATGCACAAAGCAGTAGATTCCATCTCTAATCATATAAACCAGAGAGAAGCAGCATATGCCTCCAATGCCAGCACTTAGCATGCCAGGAGGATGGGAAGTTTGGGGTCAGCCTGAAACCAAGCCCACATGTTACAGAATAACATGGCTCCCAGCAGGAGCCACCTGCCTCCAACAGTGAAGGCCATCACAAAGCTTAATAGTTCTGAGGCTAAATGAGGAATCAGCACATCCTTTGGCCTCTTCAGTTCTCAGACATTCTGGGTTGGCTTTCTGTTTTGCGGATTCTGACCCAGAGGCAGGGGTCTGCTCTGGGGAGTTACAGCAAAGAACACAGAGTGGCTGCTGCTGCTCCCTCCCCAGACCTGCCCTTCAGGTTCCTGTTGCAGCACTCTGAGCCTAGACCGGAAAGAGGCCTGTTGATCAGCCGCTCCTCCAGAGCTGGAGCAACGTGGGTGCTGTCCAGGGTGCTGTCCATCCAGGAACCGAAGGACACGGGGGGTGGGGGAACAGGCAGCTTCTAGTGCAGATAGCAGCCAGCAGGTGCAAAACAGCCTCTGGCCCTGCTGCTCACAGTACCTTCCCAGAGGTTCACTTACCATCTTAAATAACTGAATAACCAGCTGGGGCGGGGTAGGGAACCTCCCCAGGCTCACCTTCCTTGTCCAGGAATGCCTGACAACTTGACATTGGTGTTAAAATTTTATCATTTATGTAACAACTCAGTTATTAACGGAGGCTCATTTGCACGTGTCAGAGGAAGAGAAAAATCACCTAATTAACTAACCACTTTCCCCATCAGCAACGCAGGGCTGGGGGAGGGGGGAGGAGGGCTGCCACCGCTTCAACTGCTTGCTTCCTACCCTCAGCGGCTGCCTCACCTGTAATAGAAAAGATTTATAATCCTTCGTCAAGAGAGCCTGAAAATACTCCCCTTCCAATTACTGGAGTGTTAGCTATACTAGCTACGCCAACTTCAGTGTTGTCTTTTGCTATAGTCTGCCGTCAAGGGAGGCCACAGGCACACGAAGTTCCTGGGGATCCCTGTCCAGTGCTGCCCCCTGCTGGAGGGCAGCAGGCTCAGCAATAGCAGGATGCAACACTTGTGGCAG
>JANHMN010000023.1:1821697-1834562 GCA_030674055.1 Rhabdomys pumilio
ACGATTCTTCACTTCTTCCTATGTGCAGGAGAAAGGCAGGTCCCACACGCTCACTGCTGCTCAACATGGACAGCGTCCTCTAAGACAATCTGACACAGAGGGCCACAGTGCCGGGAGGGAGCACTGCCACAGGCTGTCACAAGTGGAGGCCCAGTGTGGGATGAGCTGAGCACAGCCCTCAAGCAGGTGCCTAAAACAGAGCTTCCCAACCCAGGAGTTGTCTTGGTGATTCACTTTCCAACAACACCAACAACATCCTCTAAAAACACAAGCAGCCTAGCTTCAAGAGAGGGATCATTAGCCTGTGGGGAAAGGCCAGGCTGGGACAAGAGGTGGACTAGCAGCCTAAGGCACATCTGCAGGAGAGGAGAGGGTGATTTAGTGACTGAAAGGTGTGCCTCTCAATGCCATCAAGACTACGGTTAGGGATGACGGATCCTACTGAGTCCGGTAGGTTCTGTGGGCCGAGCAGAGAACTCCATCTGTAGGTGCTGGTGCCATCTAGGAAACGTGACAGAAGTCAGCTGGAAAGAGCTCAGCCAAGAAGACACAGTGGCCTTGTGTCTTAGTTTGTTTTCTAGTGTCATGAGAAAACACCATGACCAAAAGAAACGTGGAGGAGAAAGAGCGCATTTCAGTTTACAATGATCATAGTTTACTCAGATCACACTCCACTGCTGAGGAAAGTCAGGGTCGGAACTCAAGCAGGAACCATGGAGGGTGCTGCTTACTGGCTTGCTCCTCACGGCTTGCTTGGCCTGCTTTCTTACAGCACTCAGAACTACCAGTCCAAGGTAACAATCCCCATGGTGGGTTAGCCCCCTGCCCCAATACACACACACATCAATCATTAATCAAGAAAATACACCACAGAATAATCTGATGGCGCATTTCCTATATCGAGGTTCCCTCTTCCCAAATGACTCCAGCTTGTGTCAGGTCGACACAAAACAGCCAGTATACCTTGCTACATAGCACCTGGTGTTCGAGAGATGACAAAGTCGCATCACCCACATAAAGTATACAGTCATAGGACACAGGCCGCATGCCAGTGCTCAGTGTGAAGGTCTCCGGGGAGACACACCTGTGGCAGTGCAGATCTAAAAGGTCATCCAGGCCCCGCTGCTTCAGACGGCCAGCTCTGGTAGGGAAGGCCTGTGTCGGTATCATTCACAGAACAGAGCTTGACAGTACAGCCGAGTGTCCTTCTAGGTCTGAGACCCTTCGTGAGTCGGTCTGCAGGAGCTGAACAGTCCCCTGTTTGACATTAATGCCAGCATCGGCACAGCTGAAAGGTCCACCTGCAGTATGCTCTGAATACAACACAGAGCCTGATATACCCAGCCCCAATGAAAGGGACAAGGGAAGGGGAGGGACACGAGCACAGCACATGCACGCACACACTTTAGTCTACAAAGTCAAGGCACATTGGCCTGCCTGGAGTTTCCCCATGGGTGGCTGGTGCAGCCTCACAGCTCCAAGCAAGCGGCTCATTAGTGGAGCCATTGATCTTGCTTTTCTGGGTAACCAGCTCTAAGCACGTTTTGGAGAGAGGAGGTGCAGGATTATGCTGTGGATTCAGGCAGGCAGTCTGTGGCTGGTAAAAAGAGCCCAAGGACATCACCGCCAGTCACAGACCCCCAGTAGTGACCAGGCAACAGTCTCCAGCCCCAAGTGAGGGGCCATCAGAACAGCACTTGGTAAAAGTCTGACTCCACCGTGTCATCAGAGAGAACCATCAAACTGGCCTCTGCTCTGTCCCCTGCAAAGGTTGGTCCAAAGACAGCAAACAGCTATGCATGGATGGACTCCTGAATCACAGATACACAAGCAAAGAGTGGTAAAGTCCAGGGATCACTAACTGCCAAAACTGGCTGTCCTGGGGGGGGGGGGGGGGGGTGTGCAGAGCAGACGAGATAGCAGGCTCAGGGAACCTGGGCTTAGCCACCCTTCACACAGGTCAGGGCGAAGGACCAACTCTATTGGCTAATCCTTATATGAACCAAAAATAGAGACTAAATCCATGAATGCTTCTTTGCAAATGTTCTAGACTACTGACCCTATAACAAACAAGGTAAGAGGTTGGGAAGGGACATGACACATTGTCCCCACACTAAGCATCACAAAGTCGGAGTCCTGCCCAAATACAGTACGATCTTCTCTGCCCATATTGCCCACATAAGAGTAAGCAGTCTGTTCAGTCAACAGACAGGGATGGCATCTGTTCACTTCAGCTAAAAAACAGTCCACAAGTCACAGCAGAGCCCAGCCAGCCCAGGGGCAAAAATGAGATGACATACAGAAGCCCGTAAAAGCAGGACATACGGCCACCGTGAGAGGAGACTCGGAGTGCAGAGGCCGACGATGCTCTTCAGCCTCTGGCTATCTCTGCAAAGGTCACTCAGCTTCCCTGAGCCCACAAGGCTGTCCTCATTGCACTTCTCTCTCTAACAACCTGGGGAGTATGTCCAGTGGCCTGGACCTCTGGGGCCATTGAACGGACACTACTCAGGAGGAGTTGTGGGGCCTCCTGATGGAGAGACCCTCAGCAAGTAGAGCGACACCTCCATGCAAAGCTTGCTGGGGCCTGGTGTGAGCAGGCCAGTCTTGAGGCAATTAAACCCACTCTCAAGTAGGTTTGGCAGGCAGTGCCCAATCGATAGGCTCCCCCCATGCATGCCTGCAGGTGAGGAATCAATCAGGCGAGTGCCTCCCGCCTGTTCCCGCTGAGCAGAGAATCAAAGCTGTTTACCATCCAGGCCTGGAAATAAATAAATAAAGCCGTCAATTAGTCAGCACCTTTGTCTCTCTGGCAAGAGCTTTTCAGCTGCTTCCAGAAAGCCAGTGTTCCTACATGGCTTTCTAGCAGCATGCTGCTCCAAAGGAAGGGGTGAAGCCTGTGCCTGCAGGCTGAGGGCTGAAACCCCATATGTAGGTTCACTGGGCAGGGTAGGTTACCCAGGCACTAACCCTAAGAGCCAAGAGGAAGTGCAAGCACTGTCAGAGGCCACAGCTTTCATGTGTCCACCCCACATCCTCATAAATGGATCATTTAGAAAGAAGGCCTTTCCTCCCAAGAGCCACATATCTAGCTAATTAGGTAGATTCCTGCCCCAGAAGCCATCACAGGCAGAGTCAGCACTCAGCAAAAAGACTCTACCACCAGGTGCCCAATGCCATCTACTCTGAAGCAGCTAGAGGCCACGCCTGGGTCCTGTTTCCTTATACACAACAGAAGAGAGCAGATAACATACAGCAGGCTGGACCTAGGACACAGACCCTTCAGAAACACTCTGAGAGTGGAACCACATGCACTAACCAGAAAGCCCTTCTCATCCTTCCAAATTCTGAGGGACTGGGCTCCGAATTCACATACTTCTATACAAAATGTAAAGAGGGCCAGGTGGTGACACTGGCAGGTCAGTCTGAGGACTGGGTCAGTAAGAGGCCAGCTTGCCATCTAATGCAGATGCGCTCAGTGGCAGGCCCTAGGGGAAGGATGGACGGCAAGCAGAGCCAGTGGGAAGGCTTAGAACACCAAGGAACACACAGGAAGAACGGCCCTGCGACTAACTGGAAATAAATGGCCCAGGGAAACAGGAGGAACAGAAGTGAGGGACTCATTCTGATGGGCAGGCCTCAGCACCTCAGAAGGCAGCGGCTGCTATGGTGGGGGTGATCTCAGCTGCAGTAGTAGCCACCCCACCCCATCACTACTCACTTGGGACACCTCCTGTGTCAGACACATCAGTGCCACATATGGCAGGGAGACACTGCACAGATGCACTCCTGGATGAAGGATGAGGTGACTAGAGTCAGAGATCCCAAGAACTTAAGGAGAAAAGCAGAGAAGGCCACAGCTCAAATAGGTGACCTAAAGTCCTAGGAAAGCAGGTGAGTGCCTGCCCCACAGGACATACATACAAGGCAAATGAGCAGCCATGACTACAGTATCAGGACAGGAAGAGAGAAATCATGACAACTAAGAAAGGCCAGGGTTCCTTAGCCAGGCTCCATGACCGTCAGGCTCATCACATGAAGAAAATCTTCACAGCCACCAAGGACCTGTGACCTACAGGAGGAACTTGCAGCAGTCACTACTCTTAGTAGGCAAAGCCAGAACAGAGTGACATCAGACACTGACCTGGTGACAGACTGGAGGTGTGACTCCTTGCCTTGCCTTCACAGAGCTCTGCGTTTGATTCCCAGCACAGCATAAACTGGATGTGGTTGTGCACACCTATAAACTCACTTGGGTAGTAGCAGAGGGAGGGTCACAAGTTCAAGGCTATTCTTAGCTACTCAGAGTAAATCGGCATGAGCTAAGACCCTATCATTTAAAAAAAAAAAAAAAGGAGGAGGGGCGAAGAAGAGAGGGGAAAGAGGAAGAGGAAAAAGAGAAAGAAAATGGAGAGGGAGGGGGAGGAGGAAGAGACAGAGGAGGAGGAGGCAGAGGAGGAGGAAGAGGAGAAGGAAGAAGAGGAAAAGGAGAAGGGGAGGAGGGGGAAGAGAAGGAGGGGGAAGGGGAGGAGGAGAAGGGGAAAGAAGAGGAGGAGGAGGAAGAGGAAGAGGAGGAGGAAGAAGAAGAGGAGGAGGAGGAGGGGAAGGAGAAACAATCACCTGTCTAGTGGTGGCCTGGACAGCTTTAAACACAAGATGCTGAGAAGCTACAGTAAACTGAGGCTGAGGTGGACCATTGATGAAACTCAGAAAAGGCCACCAGGCATTTCAAGTCACCTCTCCCATCCTTTGAGTGCCCCTACTGCTGCCAACAAACCCTGTAGAAGGGGAATGACCACAGCAGGTACCAGCACAATACAGACACTGAAAGGATGGAGGAGGCACTCAGCCTAGGCAAGAGCTAAGGTACCACATGATGGCCCTTTGTCTACTCACACATGTGACACTTTGTGACATTTCAGACTACCAGTCAGTTAGACCCTCCTCCCCAGGCTAAGAATCAAAGCTTCAACTGTATTTCTAAGGCACAATTTCTGACATGAATATTTATAAATATTTATGAGTTCTCATCTGTCCAGGTGAGCTGGGAACCTGTTTAGCTCACACTAGAAGAAGCAGTAACTATGGCCCAGAGGGTTCAGAATGGCCAATGTGCCTGACACAGGAGACAGTGGGTCATGACAGCTGCTGGCCCTCTGCCTGACAGAAGAAAGACGTGCCTGAGAAGGCTAGAAGCCAAGCGGTGTGAGCTCTCCGTGACTATCTTAAAAGCAGACAGGGGCCACTTCGGTCTCCAGTAATGGCCTCCAGAGTCTCTTCAAAAAGACGAAAGTGGTGGTGTAGAGAAAGCCTCCTGACATTTGTCCAGCATCAGAATTTCAGAGCAGACAGCAGGAAGGCCAGCTCAAAGTGCCTACTTAAAAGTGAGCCCGCCTGCAGCTTCCACGTACGTGGCCAATTAGTGCACAGCCCACCATCATTTGGTTTTCTGACATTTACAGCCATGAACTGAGAAGCTTCAGCGCAGCCAGTGTTGAGTGAGGGTTGATGTCTATGCTGCGGTCCATGTGTGGAGCTGCCTCAGTGATATGAGCCACCTGAGGGGTGGATGAGGCCACCACTCCTGGAACTAGGCAAACACCTAAGCAAGATGACGACAAGATGTCTGGACTTAAAAAGAGGCTGCAACAAGGCCTTAAGGCACAGACCAGTAACCAAAATTTGCTACAGGATGGCTCGGGAGTGTGAGCGCACTCGCCATGTGAGCTCGAATCGCCGGGCAGATAACACATCTGACTCCAGGCTTCTAGAGTGAGATGGGAAGCAAAGAGAAGAGCCTGCCTGGAAGCCATGCGCTGGCTAGACGGCCTATGCAGGAAGAGCCTGCCTGGAAGCCATGTGCTGGCTAGATGGCCTGTGCAGCAGCCTAGAAGAGACCCTGTCTCAAACCCAAGAGTCCACAGTGCCAATGGTTCAACATCCTATCAACAGTAAGGAAAGAGCTCACAAGACCCTACCCCTCCCTGAGGAACGAACGAGTGGGCAGTGAAAGTCTGCTCAATGATTGAGGAGAGTCGGTTTCTAAGTGGTACAGCCTCAGGTAAGGTGCCCTTGCCCAAGTGTATAACCCTACCCACGTTCAGTAGGCAGCCCTAAGTAGATGCAGTGAGACACACATAAAGGCATATAGGAGGAAAGAGAAGGCAAAGGACAGGCTGAAAAGTAAAAGTGTCCGGGGAGGAAGTCAGCATGATGGGGAGACAGGGTCAGACACATCACACAAGACTAAAATGGTCAAAGAATGCAAGCGTCTAAGCCATGCACTTATTACAAGGAAGACCAGAGGCTGCTTCAAGCAATGGTAAATTATGAATGGTTCTGGTCTTTCCACCATGGAGCACTTCAGTGGCTGCTACAGGCTCCACCCTAGATCGCTGCCAAATCAATTTGGCTTTCATGAACCAGGTGATTATTCCATCGCCTACAAATTCTTTATAGCTTTCTGGTCCTAGACTAATTATTCCACATCTCTGTCACTGAGTAGTGACTGTCACCAGACACTCAATCACTTCTCATCACACCAGATGGCTCTCCTCAAAGTCTGGCAGGCCATTCACAAGGCACAGCGCATACTTCCAGGACATGGGGGTGGCCTTTGTAGTGTGAAGAACAGGCAGCTCAGGTCATAACACAGCACTTGTCAACAAAGAAGTCGCCAGAAGCTCAAGACACATGAGCTGTGGTAAGGTAACGGCCCCCTCGAGAATCCTGCACCACTGATTCTGTGTGTGTACCCTGTGTTCCACACTGCAAAGGCTCCCATGTCCTGGAAGTGACCAGCACTGTGTGCCTCCTGAGGCCAAGTCTGAGGCAGAAATAAAGAACCAAAAAAGGTGACCAGTTGCCAGTTGTGCTGGTGGATGCCTGGGCTCCAAGACCTCAGAGGCTGAAGGAGGAGCATCCACTTGTGGTAAGGCAACCAATCTTAGGCAATATAGCAAGACTGTCTATAAAGTAAACAAAGGCTGGAGAGATTGCTACACCAGCATAGGGACCTAACTTTGTCCTCGTGAACCCACGTACAAAGCTAGGAATGACGGCATGTTTGTAAACCAGAGCTAAGTCAAGAAAGAAGGACCTTGGGGTGGGCTTGCCAGTCAGCCTACCTAAATCACCAAGCTTGAGGCCAATGAAGATCCTGGGAAACTAGGTGGACAGCTCCCAGAAATGATGTGCAAGGCTGACCTTTGGCCTTAGCATGTACCTGCAGACCTGTGTGTGTGTGTGTGTGTGTGTGTGTGTGTGTGTGTGTGTGTGTGTGTGTGTGTTTCTCTCTCATACACACACATACACACATACACACACATACACACACACACACACATACACACACACACTAGTTTCTATCTAAGAGGCTGAAGGTTTGATCTGTCACCTTGGCCAGCAGAAAGTTCCTGGCACAAACAGACATGGATATAGGTCTGGCTAACAGTCACTCAGCATGCTCACTATACCCTCTGCCAGGAGATAGGCTTGTCCTCGGTTAACAGTCACTCAGAATGCTCACTGTACCCTCTGCTAGGAGATAGGCTTGTCCTCGTCTGTAGGCTTCTCTGTCATCTAGCATGTGACCACAGAACTTCTTGAAGACTCATAAGCTCCCATGGCCAGGAAGAAAAGACCTCCTCCACGAAGAGCTGACCTATTTTGTGCCTGTCTGTGCTCTTCACATGGGTCTGACAAAAATAAAGAAGAAAATTCAGGACACGGGCCTCCAGCATCGGAAACCCAAGCGGTCTCTCCTTCAAGAGTTACCTGTCCAATGCCCCCATGAGGGAAGGACAGCAGTGAACAGAGCTATGCCAGTGTGCTGCAGGCATGTGCAGTTGAAGGGGCCGGGCATAAGGGATCTCTGCAAAAAGGGACCCGAGTTTGTAACTTGCAGCTCTCTAGGCCCAGAGGCCTCTGTTCAATACCTAGAAAGAGCCAGAACTGAAGCAGCACCATGGTCCTGAAGGAGAACTCAGAGAATCCCTGAGCCCCAAGACACTAGCTAGAACCGACGTGTGGGAAAGGGGGTAGCCACGTGAAGAGACAGGAAGATGCATGTGCCTTTACAGGAAGGCCAGGGTGGGGGCTCGAGGAGAGCTGCCTGACGTTTACCAGGCACAGAACAGCAAGGCTTTCTCTGTGGGACTACATCAGTCAGGTCAGGCTGCCACATCCAAAGCGTCATCAGGGCTCCCTCTGCAACCATGACATGAATAGCCCTGTTCTCCTGTGCGACCGCTGTCCAACACTATCCCAAATGTGAGGATTCTCGCGGACACTGGTTAGAAACCATGAGACTCAAAGGCCTGGGCGTTTCTTCTGAGAAAAGACCGTGTGGCCAACAGACCCTCCTGAGACAACTGTATGAAAGGAGGTGGCAGGAGGCAAACTGTCACCTCCTGCTGAGATGTGACAACTGCAGCCTTGCTGGTTCTTTGCCTCCTCCCAAGGACCAGAAAAACAAATGTGGCTATTTCTGCCCACCCACCAAGTTGGTCCAAGGTGGAGCACAGCAGCAGCACAGAGAAAGGGGAAAAAACCATCCCCAAGGTCCTGTCTGAACACAGGGCCCAGGCTTAGCACAGCAGCCCCTGTCAAAGGAACGGACAGGTGGGCAGCACAGAGGGAATCAAAGTATCATGGGATCTGCTGCCAGCATGGTCCTGACAAGCTGGGAAAGCTGTCCTGTTGGAATCCAGTGAACTGTGAAGAAAACATTTCCCCAGGGGAGGGGTGGGTGCCAGGAGGGTCTGACGGATGGCAGTACCACGTGGCCACTGAAACCTACCTGCCACAGAAGCACCGTCCCAGTGCCAGGGATCTGGTCTCCAGGAGAGCTGAAGGGCCAAGGGCTCTCTACCAACAGCCTAGGGGGCTTAGACATCACCTTGTTGAATGCTTGACCTGGATCACCTCAGTCCCCATACTGAGTGCCAGCCATGTGTTGTAGACTACTAAGGAGATGCCACTCCCTTCCCTCCTTGAGTTCCCTGCTTCCAGTGGCTCTGCTCCTCCCAGTGAAGGAAGACTAGAGTGAAGCAGACCTGACTGTAAGCCCTCAAGGCTGTCCACGGGGCAGCCTACTGGAACCGCTAGGCCCCAGCCAATGCGGTAAGGCTTCCATCAATACCTGTCTTCATGCCCTGGCCTCCTCCAAGTGCAGAAGATGCAACCGCAAAGCCCACTCTGTCCTAGAACGAAGCCACGGAGACCTGAACCATCAGAGGAGATGGCATACCAAAGAACCTCGTAAGATCAGAATCATATACTGGAAACCAACGTGGGCAGACATTTTAAAAGCTGACACTGAGGAGCCAACCAAATGACTTTTCCACCCATCCAACAACTTGGATTTAATCCCCAGAACCCACATAGTGGATGGAGAGAATCAATTCCTGCAAGTTCCACATGTGAGCTGCAAGCATCTGCACACAATCACATGTAAAGATAAATAAAAATCTTCCAATGTTTTCAAACTGACACTGAGATGTGGTTAGAACAAATTATAAGACAGTCACGGATCTCCAAGACAAATCGCAAAGCATCCCTCTTGGGGCAGCTTGCCTGAGTTAGTGCCCCAACTCTTAGGTGACTGGCTGGATACAACATAAAACCCACACCTAATACGCACTGTGAACCATGTCACCACCTTCGAGGCCGGAGCAGGCTGCAGGTACAATAAGATAACGGAGCTCTGGCTCCACAAACCAGAAAGCCCTGGCACCTGACAGTCTCCCCAGTAATACTCCTGGGGTCAGCTGAATGAGCAGACTGGACAATCTGGAGCTAAGAAGCAACCCAAGTGGCCAGAGATAAATTCTCTATGCCATGAACAGGACTGTGGGACAGGAGATCTGTGCCCCAGGCCCTTGGGCAGTCTCTCTCTCTCTGAGTCTACTATTTACAAATGAGCCCATATATCTAAAAGGACCTTGTGCCCTGGGAACTTCTGTTAGAAAAGGCAAGGGCACAGCCCCCTTGGGGACAGCATATCCAAGCAAGCATGTGAGGGGCATTTCCAGAATGTTCTGTGGATGGGGCCCTAATGCTTGAAAGTGGGTGGGTAAGCGTTCCAAGGTCTGGTGAGGCACAAGCCTCTCACTTCTCCAGCTTTTTATGGGAATCTATATTAAAAAATGGTTTAAACACAATAAAATCTGTTACATTTATGACAAGAAAATATGGAACGACCATAAAATTAGCAGAGCGTGGAAATGAGAGGGTGCTGAAAGTCTCTCTAACAGAAAGACAAGAGACAATTAATTCAAGGAATTCACAGAGCCACTGACCCTTGTAGGTAGGCCCAGGCACTGTCAGCTGATGCCTGAGTCCAAAGCCTATTCATTCCCACCAACATGCTCATAATAGGCAAGCATCTTCCGGTCTGAGTCAAGAGGCCCAGGCTAGACCCAGGCTAGGCCTGGACTACAGATGGCTCAAGGGAACCCACCAGGTCCACATTTGATCTCCCACTTGACTTTTGCACAATCCCAGGCTCAAACCTTCCAGCTACACACCCACAAGTGAGGCTGGAGCAAAGCAACTTAGCTCCTCCCCTCAGTCTCTCTGGTCACTAAACCATTCTGTTCTCTCCAAAGCTCAATGAGCGCCACACAAGCCTGTTTTGTCTAACCACAGGCGGAAAGAGGACAGGGACCAACCCACATAGTTAAGAAGCCACTGGGCCAAAGCTAAGGAAAGACAGGTCAGCACATTCAGACTGGCATCCTTGATTCTTCATGCTGACAGTCAAATTCTAGAGAATCTCAACAATGAGACAACGCTTTCTCTAGCCCCATCTTACTGAGTCATTATGATGGGTAAACTTTCATATAGACTCTGAGTGGATTCAGAATCACAATGGAAACACGACTTTGGGTATGTCTGTGAAGGAATTTCTAGATTATCTAAGGAAGGAAAACTCATCCTAAATCTGAGAGGCACAGTTCCCTGGTCTGGGTCCCAGACTAAACATGGAAGAAGGGAGCTGAGTGACAGCATCTGACTCTCAGCTGCCTAACTATGGGCACCATGCAGCCAGCAGCCATGCCTTCCCTGCCATGATGGCATGATGGACAGCACCACAGGACTGTGCACTAAGACAAATTTCTTTGTCCTCAAGCCACTTTTGTCAGATATTTGGTCACAGCAACTAGAAAAAGTACAGCTTCTGTACTAATGGACATTATTATTTAGAGAAAGTTAGAATTGTTAACAAAAATGAACAAAAACCCTAGGAATCTCACAGACCCATGGAGCCAGCCATGCTCCCCTGGAATAATTTGTGCCCTCCATGATTCAGTAGAGCATTTGTAGCACAGGCTCGAGGAGCACAGTGCAGCCCCCAATACCAAAGGACAAAGGAATGGCAGCAGACTGCACAAAACTCCAGAGAGCAAGAGGCAGAGCCATCATGCAGAGAGCAACATAGCTAGCTAGACATGGCAAACTGGGGAGCTCTGGGTTCAAGTTAGAAACCCAGCTTTAGTATAGAAAGTGGACCTCAAGTTAGCCTGCCCTCCTCACACACTACACGCGCGTGTGTACAGACACACACACACACACACACACACACACACACACACACACACACACTTTATCCATTCATCCTTCTTCCCCCCAACAATTCACTAGCCACTGCTATTGTGATAATTTTTCTAAAAATGTCCTGCAATAGAAACCTCAAACTCCCTAAGTATGAAGAATCCATCTGCCTTCCCACAACTTCAGAGTCTATATTTTTTAGCACTTAACAGTATCCCACTTTTTGGATATGCCACAGTTTATATGTCCAGTTACCTCTTCAATTCATTCTAGCTGTTTCTAAGACTTTGGCAATGAAGACTAAAGTCTGGGCTAAGACGATGGCTCAGTGTGTAAAGCCCTGGCTGAACAAACAAAAGGACTGCAATCTAGAACCCTGGCACCCAGGGAACAGCAGCCCACTGGTACAGCTCCAATCCCAGCATTCCTACAGGGAAAGGCAGCCCCGCTGGTACAGCTCCAATCCCAGCATTCCTACAAGGAAATGGGAGGCAGAGACAGGGGAGTCCAGAGGCCTGTGAGTCCACTGGTCCGATGTGCACAGAGGAAACCGACAGAGAGACCCTGCCTCCAACATGGTAGGAAGTAAGTACTGGCAGCTGAGGTTGTCCTCCAATCCTCACACATGTGTGGCACATGTGTACCCACAATGACATATGAATACACACAATGACATATGAATACACACACAGAGGGAGGAAGAGAAGGAGGGAGGCAGGATAAAAACAGAGTAAAGCTGCTGTTGCTGCTTCCGTGCAAACTGCTGTGTGGATACAGGCTTTGATTCATCCAGGTATGCTCCAGAGGGTGCAACTGCTGAGCCATATGGTAAAAGTATGTTTACTTTTAAAGAAACTGTAAAACAGTCTTCCAAAATAGCTGCGCCATCTCACATTCCCACCAGCACAGAATGAGAGCTGCTGCCCATTCCTTCGCGGGCCAGTGTTCTGGATTTGAGACATTTCAATAGGTGTATGGAGGTGTCTCATTTTAATTTACAATTCCCTAGTGACATGTGATGGTGAACATCTTTTCAAAAGCTTATTTGCCATCTGTTCCTCTCTTCAATGAGAAGCCTACTCTCAGATCTTTTACCCATTTTGTTAACTTGATTCTTACTATTGGGTTTTAACGATTCATTGCATATTTGGTATTCTGGTAAAAAATCCTTTGTTCAACATGTATTTTGCAAATACTTTCTCATGGTTTATGGCTGCTACTCCCTGACTCCAATCCCAAATCTAGGGATTAAACCTTGGCTTCTACATATCACACATTCCCACTGAGCCACACCCCAGCCCCTCACTGG
>JANHMN010000023.1:1842048-1892222 GCA_030674055.1 Rhabdomys pumilio
AGAGCCCTCAGGCTGCGGGTACAGTGTAGCACGTTATCCTAGAGCTGTTATCCTAGAGCCCTCAGGCTGCGGGTACAGTGTAGCATGTTGTCCTAGAGCTGTGCGGCCACCGACAGGCCAGAGTTCACACAACTGTGGGACAAGAGAAGACAAAGACAGTGACCCTTGTGATACCTCAGATGATACTGAGTGCAGAGCAGGCAGGTGGGAGACGGAGACTAGTCCAGGCTAGTGGGGAAAGGATTCCTGCTGGGTTCCGTGTACAGCCAATAACCTCCTGGCTTAGCTAAGATGTGAGCGAGGACCAAATCCCCGGGCCATGGGCCTGCCAATGGTGCTGGCTCACCCACCTCAGCTGCAGAGAGTGTGTGCTGTGCCTGGGATGCTGGCTGGCTCACTGTAAGAAAGGTCGGCACACACAGAGTTAGACAGAGGCAAACATATATCCGTTTTAACAGAAATCCTAGCTTTGATGGGTCTGCCAAGCCAGCAGGGGAAACAAGGCCAAGAACGTAATGCTAACAACGCATCAGGAAGGGGGCAGAAAGACAGCCTAGAAGAGGTGCACAGACCCTGGACAGAGCCGGTGCTGAAGCAGAGGATGCCGGTGTGACGAGAAACTGGCAAGGAAGCTGTACATACCCTGAGGACACAGCACCAGGGGAAGGCTCAGGTGTGGGACAATATGGCGTGACCTGAGTCATAAAGTGTCCCTCAGACAGCTGTGTGGAAAGCAGATGTCTAGAGACAACTGTAAAAAAGAATGATACAGTTTGTCACTTTAGCAAAGGCAATGACACAGAGTGGCATGAATTCCAACATGGAAAAAAGAAACACAGACTCAGCAAGACCTGAGCTAGGACACAGGCCCTAGGCCATTACAGACAGACTACACAGAAAACAGCTGGGAAGGTCAGTCTGTCTGGCCAGCTGTACAGGGCCCACCCTGGCTGAGTTTTGGAAACATAAGTGTTTACAACCACACTCTCAGCCTCAGCACTAAACTAGAAGCCAGGGGGCTCAGCCAACAAAGCCTCCCACAGCTCCATAAGGAGCCTAGACAATAGTCGGCTCAGAAACACGCACTGATACAGCCAGTCTACTAGTAAAGAGAAGCCCTGGGCTACAGGGATGCTTCCCCCCAAACCCCCCACCCATGTCCCAAGAAGGAAAGTACAGGTTCTCAGGGTGTTCCTCCAGAGGCCCCAGCCAAATGTCTAGGGGCATATGAGTTGTGACCTGGAACCGCTAAGGACAGGCACATGGTCGGAGTGAGCAGGTCCCACAGCATCCCTAAAATGCATAGTGGGGGCTCCCATAGAGGACACATGGAGAGAGCTAACCAGATGCAAGCTGCCTCAACTGTTCCGTCACAGTCCATTCATTCATACTGGGTGGAAAGGGCCAGGCAGACCTTTGAGGCCTTGGCTTGTGTTCCTGACAGGCCCAGAAGCTGGCTCATGCCTTTTTACTAAATGGCTGGAATGAGCATAAGACCTGGCAGGGGACAGAGCCATGGGACACAGGCCAGGCCGGGGCTGGCTACTCACTGCTCTTCTCCTCCTGCCCACCCAATCAACCATAACAAATTCCAGCATCTTCTCCATTGAAGATGAGCACAGCCCCCAGGCCCTCCGTCCACCACCAACCGTCACCTACCAAAACTCTTCTTCCAGGGGCGCCCACTGCGAACACCTCGATGCCAGGACCATCAAGTCTTAGCAGCTCTTCACTGGTTCCTCCAACACTAAAGATGACCAGGGTGCTGGCCAGCCCCTTGTTTATCACCCCAGACACTAGCCTGTATCCTTCATGGCCTTTAACATCCTGTAATATACTTCGCCCTCCTGTACACACCCCACCTGAAAAGTGTCTTCACTGTGGACAGGCTAATTAAACTGTCCCAGGACCAAGTGCTCCCCAGTGGTAGAGCTGAGCTTCAAACACAGGCAGCCTGAGTTTGGAGCCGGCAGTAACTGCTTCCCTCATCATAGCTTCAGGATACAGCATGACACCCCCTTGGAGGCACAAAACATGTCCCCGCATCATTAATCGTGAACACCTGTCACTGGCTTTGCTGGCCTCTAACAGCTCGAGAGCACTATAACTCATGTGGACACAGGCTCACACGGGTGACAAGGCCTCATTAGACTACAAGATGCTGTGAGAAGGTGGCCTAACTGCTCTAGACAAACAGGCAAGAATTATGACTCGGACTCTTAGTGGCTCTTAGAAGGCAATGGAGAAAGCCAGGGCCCAGCCTTTGTGACACAGATGGGTCATACCCTCCACTTCCTGTTTCTTCTGAAGGTCTCTCTACTAGACAAGTAAGTATACTGTTGTGGCATCATCATTGTGGTATGTGTCTGTCTACCCATGAGGAAGATGGCTTCCAACAAAGAGGCCCAGCCTGGTTCAGCAAAGACCTGGACCACAGGTACTGAAGGACTCAACATGCCTGCTCCCCATCCCCAAATTCTGCATGACTGCAAAGTCTGCTGAGCTCTGCCCAGCAGCAGGAAACCTTTTGGCCCACAGGCACAAGGTGAGGCCATGGTGAATGGAGTCCTGGGGCTGAGCATACAGCTCATGAAAGCTGGCTAGAAGAAGAGCGCCTCAGCCCCAAGAGCTCAGCCTGGCCTGGATGGATGGAGTGACAGGGAAGGATGGAGGGGAAGCATCCATGTCCACATCACTACACAGCTTGTGTCCAGTGGCCTTGTCTTAGATAAGCATCTCAGAGGGTGCCAGCCTAGACGACTTGAAGTGGCCTGGACAGCAGTTATGTTAGGACCTCCTTGGCCACCTGGGCTCCAACCTCAGCCGTAGCATGGATGCTTGGGAGACTGACAGGCTGGGTTCAAGCTCTGTTTCTACTGCTTCCCTGCAGATCCACCAGGGTTCAAACTCATCTTCTGCAAAATGAATGAGAGAACAGAGACCACAGCTACCCAGGACAGGTCAGGCATTGCCTGGGGTGTGCTAGGAAGAGTGTTCCTAGTAGAAAACACTCACAAACACTGGTTTCTATAGGCACGGATGATGACGAGGCCCTGCTCCCTCTCCCCATCATCCCTCTCCCCATCCGTCAAAACTCAGAAATCCCTCAAATCACTGCATAAGCTTCTCACTGCATAACACTTACCAGGGCACAGTGGAGCATTCCTGTAAGTGTCTGTCTACATGAC
The DNA here is from genome assembly GCA_030674055.1 of Rhabdomys pumilio. Classification (NCBI taxonomy): domain Eukaryota; kingdom Metazoa; phylum Chordata; class Mammalia; order Rodentia; family Muridae; genus Rhabdomys; species Rhabdomys pumilio. Next base: position 1,845,237 of record JANHMN010000023.1, read on the forward strand.
GACCTAACTGTAGAGTCAGTGAGCCTCCTGCAGGTCTGTCTACATGACAACCTAACTGAAGAGTCAGTGAGCCTCCTGCAGGTCTGTCTACATGACGACCTAACTGTAGAGTCAGTGAGCCTCCTGCAGGTCTGTCTACATGACGACCTAACTGTAGAGTCAGTGAGCCTCCTTCATGACAACCTAACTGTAGAGTCAGTGAGCCTCCTGCAGGTCTGTCTACATGACAACCTAACTGTAGAGTCAGTGAGCCTCCTGCATGACACTCAGCCACAGCACTTCAGCACAACCAAAAGAAAGCTGGCGAATTAGATGGTAACACAGTGGGGACCTGAGCCCTTGAACTTCTGACCCTAAAGAGCCCCATCAAGAGCAGAGGGGGCTTTTGGGCAGTGCTGGGAAGCCCAGTGCAATGAACACTGAACGGAAGACACACCTAAGATCTACACACACACCCCAGGCACCCTGCCAGCCTCTTAGCCACAAAACCAAGAGAGGAATTATTAGCCCGACAGGACAAAGAGCAAGGCTAGCACAGTGAAGAGGGCAAGGTTCCCGACACTGTAATCAGATCCTGTCCGAAGGTACTGAGGATGCACAGACAGGCCCTGACAGCCCCATCCATATCCATGATCAATGGTGCCTGTGAGCCGTGTGGGATGGGTGAGGAGGAGAGCAGGCACAGCCCGGCGGCTCACAGCAGCCGGCTGTGTGAACGGACACACCAGCTCCTTCTTTGAAGATTCCCTCCTGCTGCCCACTAGGCAAGCCACCCACCAAGCAGGAATCTGACCAACTATAGCTGCATGTTGCCAAGGACCCTTCCCTCCTGTCCTCACCAACCAGAGAGCTGCCCAACACCAGGAATGCTGTCCCCAACACAGCCCTACAGAGACATGCACCTGAGTGAAGGCTCCCAGGCCCTCCCCACCTACTGAGCAGCACACATCGTTCACCCATCCATCCCTCCTCCATTCACGTATCTCCTGTGACATCCTCCCCAACCCATACTCCCCACTACCATCCTCCACCCCATCTCCTGCTACTCAAAAACACCAGTCCCCTATCAGATGGAAGTGCCAGTCCCACTTCTGGGCTTTCACCTAAACAGAGAAAAGAGGAAAACAAACAAAAGAACAAATTCAGCTGTATAGGAGAACAGACACACACACACACACACACACACACACACAGACACACACACACACACACACACACACACACACACACACACACACACGACCGGCAGAGGCTACAAAGGGAACTCCAGAGAGTTCCAGATCAGCCTAGGAAATATACAAACACAATATTGCAAAAAAAACCAGAAGAATGTTTCAGCCCGATGAGTTCAGAACCATGCCTGACTAGTTAGGGATCGAGGTGGTCACATCTCAATGGTAGGAAGTGCTTTCCCTGCTCCTGGCTGGTCGGAAACTCTAGGGTGTGACATCATCTGACCTTTCTAGACTCAGATGATGTCTGGCTCGGCCTCCTTCAACGAGGCACATGATAGCCCTGTACCTCACTCACACAGGTATCAGGTCAGAGCCCTGCCTAGCAGCCTTCCCAGAGGCATGGTTCTGCCCCACATATGCCAGAGCCTACTGAGGTAACTACAGCAACAGGCAAAAGCCCAACACTAGCAGCTCCTCAGTGCTCCAAGGAGGCAGACCTATGGGAACGAACGCTGGGTCCCTGACACCAGCTCACTAGCACGACTACCGCCGGAAGACACAGTTGACTCGTGCACCAGGCTGGGGAGGCGCTGCACACTGGAGTGTCCTCATGAGCAGTGGCACTATGACCTTCACAGCAGAAACATGGGGGCAGGAGGGGCAGGGGGCACAAAATCTGTGTTCTAACAGCCAGTGGGCATACTTTTCCAAACAGCAAGACAGGGGTGGGCAGTGCAGGGGTAATAAAGAACATGTTTAAAAGCCACAGAAGCAGCAAACACTTGTTCACAAGATTCAAACACCATCAACGGCTGGGCTGGAACAGTGGACAAGGACGCAGCATAATGGGAGTGCAGGCCGCTGGCCTGTATAGCTGTGAAATATGACCAGAACCACAGCGTGCGACACCATGACCTGGGGTGGGTCTGATGGTCTGCTCCTCCCCAACTACACACCACACATCAAAAAAACAAAACAAAAACAAACAAAAAACAAAAAACAGGTGCCTTGCTGGTTCTGTGGAAAGCCTGGCTGACCCTGTGGTGCCCTCTGTAGCACTCTCCTTCCCATTTCATTAGAATCTGCTTAACCATCTTAAAAGGCCAAGGAAAAACATTTGGCCTTTCAGGGTCTCCTTGTCCCAGGAACAAAATGGTAGAAGCCTACCCCACAAGCTCAGGGATCATCCACCAACCATCCATCCAGTGCCACCCTAGCCACCTCCCCATACTGAGGTCAGGTTCCATCTGGAACCTGCATTAAAGGGAAAGGCACAATCATGACCCAGCACACAACAGGCTGGAAAGACAGAGACTCGGCTCATCTCCTGAGTGACTCTCCACCCTAGCAAAGTAGCAACTACCTTCATCTAGGCCATCTGTTTCAAGGCTCAGGCTGCGAGAACTTCACAGTAACTGCCGGTTCCCACCTTATGAAGACAGCCTCTGCCCCCAGCTCACCGGTGAGGAACCCTGGGAACCCAGACCCAGACCCCACAGCTGTTGCCTCTCCTCTCCTCAGCTCAACAGCGTAGCTCTGCAAGACTCACAGGGCAGGCACTGCTTACCCAGCTCTACGAGAAGCCTGTTTCCAGGCTACAGAAGCCACACACAACAAGGGGTCACAGGTCCCATGTGAACCCAGGCACAGAAGGCCAGCACACAGAAACCCAAAGACAACCCATCTTGTCAAAACATTCCCAGGAAGCAGAGACAGTACTGTAGACCGGGCCTCTCCTGTCTGAGATCTGCTAACTAGGAACCACAGCATTCTACAGAAGAAAGCAAACCACCAGGCACATTCATGGGATGTCCTGAGGTTACAGCTGTACTGACTCAGGAGACCTTCCCCCTCCCCCAGTACTGCCTGCCCCTGGTACAGGCTACTCCAAGACTCCAGTCTCAAACCTACATAAACCAAACCACAGGCTGACTCAACCCAAACTGGCAAACACAAGCCAGGAATGTTGGGAAGTGTGCAGGTGGCCCCTTTCTCGTGGATCTTGGGCAGACATGGGTCTTAGCATGCCTGGTCACAGCAGCTAACTACTGGGTGCGAGGGAAACGTAGACAGGTGTCCTTGCCTTTAGTAGTCCATTCCACTTCATAGTCAGAGGAAAATGAAGAGGATCACCAGGCAAGCGTTCAAGCTTGAATTCCAAATCACTTTTCATGCCCGTTTCATCTGACAGTGGCTTTGAAAGCAAAAGGCAATCTTTATCATGTGAGCTTTCTCAAGTAAATAGATGTGATTATGTCCAACATAACCAGATGCTTCCAGAAGCCAATTTTCAGAGTGACATCAGCACTCCAGTGAGAACCCTTCCTTCTGGCTAGTAATGAATGATGAACCCACTGTCTCTCTAAGATGACAAGGCTACAGCTGGATCAGCCACAACAGCAGGCTGGCTCCATGCTCCTCCTAGACCTGTCCATGCAAAGGTCAGCCACTCGGTGCTAGGTGCTCTTACCCCGGTGGCTGCACACACCCTCCCTCTGGCTCTGCAGAAGCCATTCCCACTTGGCTCAGGTAGGTCACATGCACATGGGATGACCTTGGGAAACCATAGCAACTCCACCTTCTGTCAATACAGAATCTGGATGAACACCCAGCCCAGTTTTGGTCAGAGAAGGGGATCAGGTGGATGGTAGCCACAGGAAAGCCTTTCTTATTCCATAAAGACTCAAAGAAAACTTCTCCTTTGTGTCTTCGGACATAAGGCTCGACCTGGGAAGGCACTTCAAAATCATAAAGTTGTCCAGGTGGCCAGCCACAGGGCAAATGGGCAAGAGCCCAAGCCAGTGTGAGAGAGGACCACTCATGTTTGGCTTTGGTCTCTGGCTCCTGGCAGAGCCCTACAATTCTTGGGCTCTACCGGGTGACAGGCCTGTCTGCTGATATACGCAACAAGCTAATGAGATAAGCTAGTACAAGCCCCACAGTGCTCAGGCTGGAGTTGGTCGCAAAAAAGACTAGAAAGCAGAGTGGAGAAGCTCCTGACCCCATCCACTGACTTGGGAGCTGGGCTGTGAAATCTTCGAAATAGGATTTTAATACTTTGAGATTGGTGAATGCATCAAGGTGGTGGGGTTGGGGGTGTAACTGAAGAGAGCGATGTCCCTGCCTGAAATATGCCCTGCTCTGAGCACTGACATTCGGTTGCTCCTGGGCTGGATTCTTCAGAAGAAACCAAGAGTCTCAAGGGAGATACTCTCCTGATTTCTGAAAATCCCTGAGCCTGAGGAAGGGTTGGTGGGATAGGTGACCTGGGGATCTGACACTTGCAACTGACTGAGCAGACCCTAGTGTCGGAGCAGAAGCATAAAGCACACAGCTAGTGTAGGGCTTGGGAAAGCAGTTCTACAAAATGCAGGATGTGTGTGGTGTTGGGAGGACAAGGGCATGGCAGGCCGCTGGGTCTAAGAGCTGCCCCTGGACTTCCTACTGAACCAAGGAACAAATGCACCTGCTGCTCATCTCAGGGTGAGATTTTACCACTTGTGATTAAGAGCATAGGCCAATAGAATCTTCACATCTATAGGCACACAAGGCTGCACACATCACACATGCATGCATCCAGGGGCCATCCGGAGTCCACGCACTGCCTGGAAGTTGCAAGGTTCCTGATCGAGGCAGGGACCCAGTGGTGAACGACACTTAATTAGAATTTGCAGAGTGGCTCCAGAGTCTCACTTGCTATGTGGCATGTAAGTTAACAACTGCTCCCATGTCTCAGACCATGGAGCAGTGAGGCACAGCCACGGCTGACACTGTGACTTGTGTGCACACAGTTTATGAATGAGTCTGCCAGAAGCACTCATATACAGAAGTGGGTGGAGTGAGAGGCCTTCTGGTCACCAAGCGCACTGACCTTCAAAGGGACTGAGACGGCTCTCAGAAACCCTTGGCTAGTGCTCAAGACAAAAATCCAGCCCTTCCCCTCCAGCCTTCTCCTATATGCGAGCAACCCTGCACTACCCACAGACCTATCACCTGCTGTCTTTAGCATAGCTACACCCTAATAAGGCCACCATTATACCCTAAAAAAAGTTCTTGAAAAGTATCCAGCTATGTACTATGTAACAGTAATGGAAAATAGACAAACACACCAAGTAAACAAGAAGGAAGGCACACAGGACTCAACCTGCCTGGAGCAAACACACTTTCAGATACCCCCAGGCCATCTACCTGCTGGTGATGCTGTTATTCTTCTCCTTCAGTGCGAGCTCTCGCTGCTGCAGCTCAACCACGAACCGAGAAAGGTCCTCAGGAGTCCTGATGGGGAAAGAAGACACAACACACTTAGTTCCTTCTCTCCCCAGAAATGGACCACACTATGCACACAAAACAGAAACCCAAAGCCGCACCATCCACTGTTGGTTCAGAGGTCCGTGTGAGTTCATTCTGCATGTACAGAGTAGCAAGTACTCAGAGCACCAGGTCCGAACACCTCGGCGGGTAGGCTACTTTCAAAATACACCTTACTGACTGCTGAATGGAGGTCACTCAAGAGGAAGACCCAAATTCAGTTCCCAGAAGCCATGTTTAGAAGAAAGGGAAAGAAGGCTGGGTATGTGCTGGGCTAGCAAAATGACTCAGTGGGTAAAAAGGCACTTGGCACCAAGCTTGGGGACCAGAGTTCAATCCCTAGGCTCCATATGAAAGGAGAGAACCAATTCCTTCAAGTTGTCCTCTGAGCCTCACATGTACACATACATACACACATACAACTAATTAACTAATTAAACAAAATGGAATTTAAAAATATTAAGAACATACAAAGCCAGATGTGATGGCACCTGCTCTGTACTGAGATTGACACAGGTCCATGCCTAGGGCTCACTGGCCAGCCTGACCTACTTGGTGAGTCCCTAACTAATGAAAGCCTCTTACCTAAAAAACATGTTAGATGGCATCAAGGAACAACACCCAAGCTTGACCTCTGGCATCTAAATGTGTTTGCTCCCAGGCATGCACACACAAGCCTTAACTTTATTCTAGCTATAAAAAATAGGAAGACCACATAACAGTACCACTGTGCCTAGGAAATAAATGCAAAGAGTACCACCCACAGCCTGGCACAAAGGCAGGCTCAGATGACCTCACACGGTCAGCTGCTTCTGCAAAACAGATGAGACAGCAAAAGGAAAGAGCAGCCATGAGTTGCTACGCACATGTATGCTTCCCAGCCCTCCTCTACTCACCTGTCTCAGTCTACGATAACAGACCTGGTCGCTACTGGCTCATCTTTCCGTGAGAAACCTGACAGCCAGATGCTGCCTGGGTGCACAAGGTCCACTGCACCCATGAGTGCAAGTAGACGACATGGGTGCGTCTGGTCATCTGACTGGCACGCAGCAGGATGCAATGCATACTCTTAATCTCATGGTGGTTTGTTTTGTTTTGTTTGTTTTTTTTGTTTTGTTTTGGTTTGGTTTGGTTTTTCAAGACAGGTTTTCTCTGTGTAGCCCTGGCTATCCTGGAACTCACTCTGTAGACCAGGCTGTTCTCGAACTCAGAAATCCACCTGCCTCTGCCTCCCAAGTGCTGGGATTAAAGGCGTGCGCCACCACCACACGGCTCATGGTGTTTTTAAGAACAGCGTGGACATGCCCAGATACACACGAGGGCAGGTGGTGAAGCTGTGTCTGCTTTCCTCAACAGCTATGGCCACGTGAGCACAAGGCACACTGAAGTCCCTACCCAATCGTTTAGAAACTCCGGCAGCTTCACCCAAAAAGGCAGGCTCTGTGTGCTGTGCTGATGAAAGGAATGAGCCAGGCTGCACAACACAGAAAGCACCAAGAGACACCCCACACACCCGTCTACTCATACCGCACTCTCAGGCTTTAGGTCAGCCTGGGAGAGTCTACAGAAAAAAGGACACTGAGCCAGGAAAAGGCCTCTAACTCAAAGACCTAGAATTGTCATAAGCAGGACACTGGTTAGTCCTGGGTGCAAATGAGCTACCCATCCAACTGTTCACTGTGCAATGGACTGACCTCTGACCTTACTACAGCCCTGTGTTCAGAGCTGGAAAGACAGCTCAGTCGGAGAGTGCTTGCCTAGCAGGCATATGTTCTAACTCCAGCACCAGAACAAATACATTGAGGACCTCTCTTCTTCCCCCTCTGCCACATGAGGCCGTAAAAAAACAACCATTTGAGAGGCAGGTGATGAACATTCACCAGCACTGAACCATCCACCTGTAGACCGATGACAAGCTAATTCCGGTCCCCAAAGCCTCACCAGTGGATCGTCTGGCGACCCAAGTAGGCTATAAAGTTGTTCTTGACAGAAGATCAAACAAGTGTACCAGGAAAAAGATGCCCAAGAAAGAGCCGGGTACAAACTGACTCTGAGCTACACACAGAAGAGTGAGTAACACGTATGTTCCTTTATTCACAGACTGTGCCCTAGTGAGAAATGTGAATCAGTGAAATTGTGCTTGTCCAAACTGGTGGGGACAAACAAGAATCTCTTCTATGCACTGTGTGAATTTTGAAGAGAATTTTCAGTACATGTATATGTAAGTATAAATAAGCCCCCCCCCCCAAAAAAAAAAAACAAACATTAAGAAGAAAAGGAAACAAGGGAGAAAGGTACCAGAAGCACCCAGCTCAGAGAAGAGGACACTAGCTGTGTGCTGTCAGCCTGGCACCAGCCCTGGCACCAGGATGAAAGGCACGGGAGAGAGTAGGGCTGAGGAACAACCCTTAAGAAGCCCTGGGAAGCTGAGGTGGTGCTGGCACACACCTTTAACCGCTGTATTCGGGGAATGGGGGGCACAGAGACCAGCAGACTGCTTGACCCCACAGGAAGTGAGGTGGCAATCAGCCTCCGCTACATATGCTGAGCCTTGTAGGCATAGGAGAGGGCATAGGAGGCATGGGAGAGGGCTTTCAAGACCTGTGGAATCACAGGGGACTCATCCATAGCCACAGTCTTCGCCTTATCCGCGGCCCATGGCCTGCCAGGCGCTGGCAAGTGTCTGTGCTTCAGAAGCCTCCTGACCTGTGTGGTAAAGCTGCTCGGAGATGCAGCGAGGCACTCACGAGGGATTAGCAAAATGCTTTCAACTACACGGTGGCAGAGTCCTGCAGAGTGCCACTGTGGCCTAAAAATACCACTGCCAGTCCGGTCCAGCAAGCGTGACACTCACACTTCGCAACTACAAAGTGGAAGGCACTCAGGGTCTCTGGGGCCTCCAACACATGGGATGACAAGGGAGTGACAGTTCCAACTGCAGTCCAAGCTGTGGCATCTGCTGCCGAACCACCGTGGCTTCAGCTGCACGGCCTTTCATGGTCTGATGGGGGGCTCTCAGGGAGAGGTCTCTTTGTTCCTTCAACAGCTGAATTGTGACACAAACTCAGCTGCAGGCACAGAATGCTGTGGGCCTGAGCCTGCTAGTTTATTTCTGAGGCAAAGACAGTTCCAGCCCCAACCACAGCTATTTTGAGTTCTAATAGCAGGTGCCATGGCTCTCACTGAAGCCATAAGTGCTGGTTTCACAGTGTCTGAAAGACACCCAATCCTGAGGACACCAGTGTCGAGAATGAATGAAGTGGCAGCAGCCACAGACCCAATTAGCAAACGCCAGGCCATGAGCTCTCTTCCAAGGTGCCATTCTTTCCAGAGAATAGGAAGCCACAGGGCTGAGAGCACGGTCCAAAGCTGCGGGGACTGGGCTTCAGCCAGGGCCCAATCAAAAAGGAAGGGGAAGGAGGGAACACAGCTTTCCCCCACCCCCACCTAGATGGGTTTATTGTTCTTGCAAAAAGTATGCCAAGTCCAGAACAGAACACATTAGACAGTAAAAACTTCTGCTAAAAGCTGAAAGGATGACAGACACTCACAGCTACGGAGACATAGAATCAGATTCCTCTAGCTGATGTAGGGGCTGCAGGCCTGGAACTGATGAGCCGCTGTATGGAGGTCTAGGACAGGGGACAAGCACGCCTCACACTAAGTAAGCACTGCAGAGCAGGCAAGCACTACAGATCTACCTACAGCGGCCATGCCTGCAGAGTTGGACTATCAGGTACTGAAGGCCACGGCCACTAAAGCTTCCGGAGACAGTCAAGAGGCACAAGTCTGTCTTGTTGTTGGAGCTCAAGACCATCCTGCGACAGCCAGGCTATGAAGTGGACAATTATCACTCATCCACCTCCCAAAGCTGCCAGTTCCAAGCACGCAAAGGAACAGACAGTTTCTCTCCCTAAGGAAGGAAGGCAAAGCAGGGCTGGCTGCTGTCTTGGGCAGAGGTTTGCCACAGCAGCGAAGGACCAGCAGGCCCTTGTCACATGACATCCCTCCTTCTTTTTGGAAATGAGGTCACACAGATGGCCTGGCCAGGGGGACAGGAAGACAGATGCTGTTCCAGTTTGCAGCCATTGCCACATTCCCTCCTCAGGCCCCTGCATGTCCCTTCCCCAGGGTGCTTCTCCTGTGGTGTGCACACACAGCCTTTCTGTCACTTTAGGTGTCCTGTCACCTGTCTTTAGCTGAGCTTGCTACAGCCTACATATCTACAGGAGTCTCGTCACCTACCCCTGCTCCTCAGGGTCCTGCTTATTACACCATGACCCTCCCCAGCCCTAAGCACAGGCTCACACTCCAAGCACGCTCTGCTCCACCCTGGCCAGCAGCCGTCTTTCTCCATCCAGTATCAGCGGCACAGGAGGGATTCACCCTAGATTCTGCTCTGGCTCTTCACTGTGGAGACTCCAAACAGACAATGAATGGAAACCCAGGAGAGCTTTCTAGAAAAATACATCCAGCAAGTTCTGCCTGAATCTAAAGTCAAGAGAGTTGGGCTTAAGGTGTGGCAGGGGGTCTGCTCACATGAACCAGGCCTAGGCTCCACACCCAAACACTGTGAAAAACAAAAACAGGATCAATGTCACTGGCCAAATTACCGTCTACCCAGATAACAAAATCTGGATAAAATCAAGAAAAAAAGAACACTCAATTATATACATACACAGAGAGAGAGAGACTCACAAAATGCATTACTTATAAAAGAGAGGCAGAATGTGAATACATTGTGTCATTTGAATAAACCAAAAATTAGGCATAGCTGTGCTGGCTTGCATATGTGCCAAAGATGTAGGGGCCAAAAGAGAAGGCAGAGGCTTCCTGGAGGCGGTGAAAAAATAACCAGGAGACTTACCTCTAACATTTATAAGCTTTTTAAATATTGTTAAGGTACATTTGTTTATTTATTAGGGGGTTGTGTGGCACAGCACACATGTGCAGGTCAGAGAACAACTTGCAGGAGTTGACTCTCTCCTTCTACCACGTAGGTCTTAGAGATCAAAGACAGGTCACCAGGCTTAGTGTCAGGTGTCTTCATATGCTGGGCCAGTTCGCCCATCCCTTCTAAATATTTTGCACCATGAAAATAAATTCAATAATAAGTAACCAATGGCTACTTATTTCAAAGTTTAACTCTGAAATCTTATGAAGCAGATGCTATCTAAAATCTCTTTAAAAAAAAAAAAAAAAAAAAAAAAAAGCAAACATGCTATTCCCATGACAAATTAACACATGGAAATCCAACTCTAACCATTTATAACCAAGCAATCAGACCACTCCTAAGTGAGGCTCAGCTACATATAACAAATCACTTGCATTACAAATGAGGCCATTACAGGAGCACTGGTGAAATCTGGGGGTGGGAGTGGAGGGGCGCACATGCTGCCATGAGAATAGGGCTTTCCATCTAAAGACTCAAGGCTTGTGATTCAATCCCTAAAGTTGCTTAAGAGAGAAATCAAGAATTTCTGTACCTAAGTTATTTGATGGAGGCGGTGGGAGAACAGGCTCTTACTATCTAGTCTTGACTAACCTGGAATTCACCATGTAGACCAGGCTAGCATCGAACTCACAGAAATCGGCTGCCTCCACTTCCCAAGTACTGGGATTAAAGGTGAGTGCCAACATACCTGGCTTGTATCCAAGACACTTGAACTTAAAGAGAAAGAATAAAACGCAGGCTGAAGAGATGGGTCCTTGGGCAAGGTGCTCACAGAACAAGCATGACCATCTGAGTTCAGCTCCCCAACACGCACCAGTTGGGCACAGCCGAGCAGACCTATAACTCCAGGACAGAAAGCTCAGACAGAAAAATCCCTGGTGCTCACTGGCCAGTCAGTGCAGACACAACTGCAAGTTCCACATTCAGGAACAGATCCTGTCCCCCAAACACTAAGATGGACAGCAACTGAGGAAAACACCTAATGTCAATTTGTGGCCTCCACACCGCCTCACCTGGGCAAAAGCGTGTATTGTACACACACACACACACACACACACACACACCCATAATCATCTCCAAATCCCCACATAGGAGTTTTATCTTGCATTCTTCACAAACCATACCCAGACGACACATTCATGACTCCAAGCTTTGTGTCAGAGGCAGATCTGCTTTGACTGTATGACCTGTGACCTCAATTGTTTAAGGTGTTCCTATCCACCAACAACTTTCCCACGATTTTCCCGTGAGCCCCTCCACGGCACTCACTCTACACAAGTGTCTTCTCTGCATACTGCTTTGTTGAGAGCTTTCAGTCTGTCTTCAGTTACAAAGCACGCGCACCTGGCACCCACCGGCACCTCCTGGAGCAAGACTGCATGAGCAAGGCCACTGCTGGCCCAGAGCTCAGAACGATGCACACCAGGGGAGCTCGCTTGGGGTGAGCGGCAGGCAGAGCCAGGGTGAAATGAAGGAGGCTCTGTGTCCTCAAAGGAAAGGATGACAAGATGTTTCCCTGAACCTGGTGCTCACTGAGTTTGCTAGAGCAGCTGGCCACTGGGCTCTAGGATCTTCCTGTGTCTTTTCAGAGGTCTGGGGTTAGAGGCAGGCACAGAACAGCCACCCCTAGCTTTTTATGTTCAGTCTGAGAATCAGAGTCAGGCTGCCTCTAACCCCAGGGCTCTAAAAAGACACAGGAAGATCCTAGAGCCCAGTGGCCAGCTGCTCTAGCAAACTCAGTGAGCACCAGGTTCAGGGAAACATCCTGTCTCAAAAACTAAGGTGAGAGTGACTGACTGACGGAGACACTGCTGACCTCACAATGCACACACACAGATATACAAGCACATGTACACACACGCACACACACTCACACACATACATGGACACACACACAAAGACACACACACAGATACACAAATAAGAAAAAGAAACATGAATATAATCACATAAGCCCTGCAGGAAGCAACTTGGAGCTGCCAGAGTGCCAAAACTTGCCAGAGCTAGCCTAGGCTATCGTAGGGAGCACTAGTCAACTCAGGAGGTCCTTCCAGAGCCTGTGCCCTGCTGTCCTCACAAATCCAACCCCAAGCGCAGACCAAGTCCAGACAGCAAGAAATACAGAAAACAGAAATGTGCTCATGGGTCTTATTGCTATTTCCAAATAGACAACGCCACAGTCATCAGGGGGCTGAGGCAATGAACTGAGAACTTTACTGGGAAACCACGCACCACAGGCAGCCTGAGCTGCTCTCACACAGGCCTCAAGTCCCACAGCCAGCCAGTTGACCCCACAGACTTAGCTGCTCACACTCCAAATGAAGCTGTGAGAAGAAAGCACTCAGTAGAGGGTGTCACTGTGACAGCTCTAGGGGACTGCAAGTCAGTCAGCACTCTAGGACATGCTCAGGTGGAAGACAAGGAGCCGTGGCTGTTCCCTGGCATGAGTGTGCTGACAAGAATCATACAGAAACTGACAGCAGCACACTTTTAGGCCAGCGACATGGCTCAGAGAGTAGAGGTGATTGCCACCAAGCCTAATGACCCGAGTGATTCCCTGAAATGGTGACCTGAGAGACCCCATGTGGTGAAAACAAAGAATCAAACCTTCATTTTGTCCTCTGGCTTCCACGTGTATGTCATGGCACAAGTGCCTTGACACAAGTACATAAATGCAATGTGAGTGCACACTTCTGTCCTCCAGCCTCACTCCAGGGCAGGCAGCTATGGTTCCAAGCACCCGTATGCACTGACCCCAGAGCGCTGATGAGAAACATAAGCAGAGAGGCGAGAAGACTGTGCCTTGAAGCTGGCAGGATCGAGCTCAGGTCCAGCTAAGTCTTAGCTTCCTGACCTGGAAAACAGGAATGACACTGCCTTACCTGACGCCCCCACAGTGGGGACACTGGGCCATCACTGCCTTTGTGATCCCTGCTGTAGCTGGGTTGCCCAGGACAATGCACAGCACTGTAATCCAGCCTCAGCCATCATGCTGGCCCTGACGGACACATGCCTGACAGCTCTAGAACATGCAGAGGAGAGGAAAGCTGCCCAATTACAGAACCAGGTTGAAAGTCACCAGGAGTCAGGCTGGTGGGCAGATACTGGAAAAGAAGGAAATGCTGTCACCAAACCAAAGGTCACCTCTGAGCACACGGAGGAGGGAACACCTCCTTCAGCACAGTACGTAGAGGACTTACAGGCTCGTGAGAAAGGGGAGCAACCTCCCAGCCCGGGGTGGTACATTAGCCTCTGATCAGGAGGCTGAGGCAAGGGGATTCCAACCAAGTTCTTTGCCAGTCTGACATACACAAGTAAGGCCCTGTCTCCAACACATCTAGGAGTGCTGTGTGTGGCTCCCTCCTGAGACCATGGACACTGCACTGACAGGACATGTGTGTAGGGCTCCCTCCTGAGACCATGGACACTGCGCTGACAGGACATGTGTGTGTGGCTCTCTCCTGAGACCACGGGTACTGTGCTGACAGGACATGTGTGTGTGGCTCCCTCCTGAGACCATGGACACTGCGCTGACAGGACATGTGTGTGTGGCTCCCTCCTGAGACCATGGACACTGCGCTGACAGGACATGTGTGTGTGGCTCCCTCCTGAGACCATGGGTACTGGGCTGACAGAACATGTGGCATTTAGAGTCACAGATACTCACTACCTGGAGCTGGTGATCACTGGGACCACTGGGACCGGTAATATGTTTCCATTATGAGCACAGTGACAGTCCAACCAGAAAAAAGGACTGGGTGACTAAAGTGAGGTAGTCACTTGACAAGCCATTCAGGAACAGTCTCCAGGAGGGTGACACTGAGGCTAGGACAATGGGTAAAATGACTGCCACTAAGGCTGGATGACTGGAGCTTGACTCCCCAGGACCACATAATAACCAGACACAGTGGCACCCACATCTGTAATCCCAGCACTCCTACAGGAATACAACAGGCAGAGACAGAGAATGCCCCAAAGCATGTGAGTACATGTAAAAATAAAATTTCAAAAACAAACTCCTACCACAGCACTGGGAAGCTTGCTTCAAGAGAGTCATGAGTTCCAGTCAACCTGGGCTACATAGTGAGACCCTGACTCAAAGGCAAACACAAGGCAAGGACATGGCTTGGTTGGCCAGCTGCTTGCCTAGCGCTAGCGTGCATGAAGCCTTAAGTTCCACCCCCAGTATTGCATAAACCTGGCCTGGTGACATGAAGACATTTGTGACCATACACAGAGTTCAAGGCCAGTCTAGACCATATAAGATCCTTTTTTTAAAATCACGGCTAACCCTATACAGATCAGGAAGAGCTAAACAAGAGTGCTTGTCCTGCTGTGTCTAGCTGGCCCAGCAACCTGGATCCACCTATGAGGTATGGGAGAACAGCTCTGCTGGGTGGCTAATGTCTCTTCTTCATGTAGCAGAGTAAATGACTGGTGGCCATGGGAGCTAGAGGCCAGCAGCAAGACAGCATGCCGGAGGCTGCTGGGCTGCACGGGTGCCAGGGCCCACTACTGCCACTTCTAAGTGACCCACTGCCCCGTGACACTCCCACACCAGCCACCTAATGTCCACATCTCACTCAACTGTCCACAGTCTAAAACACAGCTCAACTGCCTCAGAGAAACGAATTCCACGGGTCCCCAGACACATGTAAATAAAATGAAGAAATTTCAAATTTACAGTTGCTGCCTCCAAATTCTTTCTCCCAGCTCAGGAAGGATTAAAAGGACTTCAAAGCAGCCCGGGTTCCAATTAAGCCAGTGTGACCACCCCAGGGATGCTGGAATATTCCTCTGATTAACAAGAGGAGTTCTTTGAACTGTTCACACTAAAAAAAGCTCTCAGAAGCTTTCAAACAAATGCCTCAGTTCCTCTCCCGCATCCATCGCTCTAGAAGAGCTGGCGTCTGATGCTGCCATAAACATCCAAAAATGTGGCCCCAAACAAACTTCAGGGAGGAAGAGCCAGGAAGCACATCCCTCACATAACTCAAGAGTGCACTCCTTACAATGTCCACATAGCAAGGATGCACACAAGAGTGGGAGTGACTGACAGGTATCCATCAGACTAGGAACAAACCCAGCTTGCCTGCCGCCCCCCCCCCCACAGAGGACCCGAAATGACCTCAACATAGGAAACTTACCTACACTGGACAGTAGTGTCTAAGGACAAGATGTGTGCCCTACAGGCGTTACTGCGGGCAGCAGACGTGTGGGCAAAAGTGGACTTATTTGGAAGCTGATTAGACTTCGGGGATGCTGGGTTATCAACCTATTCCACACTTGACAGGACTTTCAATATTAAACAGAAGGAGAGGGAACCTCCTATAATAAATTCAGAGCTCCAGACCCACTAACCCACCCACCAGAACTTCTCTCAGTGAGGGAGGAGTGAATTAGAAATCAAGTGCACCTGGCTTCCAGGGAAACAATCAAACGCACCGGCTGAACAAAGGACTCGTGGATGCAGAGGCCCAGAGAGGTGCCATCATTAGTGATGTGCTCACTTTGAACTCACTGAACAGCACATGGAAGAGAAGGTCTCAGAACTTTGGGGAAGCAAGCGCTCCATCCACACAGACCCGAGCTGTGAGCCCAGGCTGCTCTATAGCTTGCTGTGTGGCCCTAGGCTAGTTATTTGGCCTTTCTGAACTCTAGTTTAATCTAGTCCAGCTTAAGTGAGAGGAAAAGGCAAGAAAGCTACATCCTGATCTATGATACTCGCTCTAGAAACAAAAAAACACCTCTGATTTTCATCCCTCTGGCCATGAAAGTGGAGGGAAAACAGAAACTGTGTGGGGCTCCGAAGCAAGAACGCAGGCAGACAAGAAAGCAGGACCACACCCCCACAGCAGAAGCACTCAAGGGAAGTCTAGGCCAAGAGGAGCAGGAAGCTGGCACAAGTCTTGTGCCAGGTGACATATTAGAGAACAAATGGCTGACAGCTTAGGCTAGAATGTGGTCACATGTGCTAAGACAGTGGTTCTCAACATGTGGGTTGTGACACCTTTAGGAGTGGCATATCAGATATCCTACATATCAATACTTACACTATAACAGTAGCAAAGTCACAGTAATGAAGTAGCAATGAAAATAACTTTATGGTTGGGGGTCACCACAGCATGAGGAGCTACATTAAAGAGTCACAGTGTCAGGAAGGCTGAGAACAGCTGCTCTAGGTGGATCCCTGGGATTGTTTGAGAGAGAGCACACGTGAGCAAGTGAGTTTGTGCATGCACGTGTGAGTATATGTCTGAGCACAGGTGTGAGGGTGCCTAGAGAAACCAAAAGAGGGCACTGGATTCCCTGGAGCTTCGAGCGGACTTATAGGCTCTTCTGAGCTGCTTCATGTGGGCACTGCGAATGGAGCTCTAGTCCTTGCAAGAGAAACAACTGCCTTTAACCACTGAGCCATCTCCTCAGCCCCTGAGACTTACAATTATTTATAGTCAAGCAGTAGTGGCACATGTCTTTAATTCCATCACTTGGGAGGCAGAAGCAGACAGATCTCTGTGAGTCCAAGGCCAGGTTTGTCTACACAGTGAGTTCTACAAGAGCCAGGGCTACACAGAAAAATCCTGTCTCAAAAACAAAACAAAAGATTATCTATGTATTTATTTATTTAGAGAGAAAGAGAGATTGTGTGTGTGTGTGTGTGTGTGTGTGTGTGTGTGTGTGCGCGTGCATACACATGCCACACAGCCTGTGTGGGTTTATGTGCACCCCCACCTGGCTACCACCTTTAGTACCACAAAAAAGGGTTGGGGAAGATGAGCAAGATCCTCTGAAGGACAGAGTGCAGAGCTGGAAGGCACACACATGGAGGCAGAACGCTTGAGACAATGCATAAAAAGGACTGCTTATAGACTTGATGTCACATCACTGTGGAGGCTGGAGGCAGTGTGCCTCAAGACAAGCTGTAAGGTACCCTGGGATTCTCAGTAGGAAGTTACAGCCTTGGTGCTGAAGTCCCCTGGTCTCCAGAGAACTCTCTCATGCCTCCTTGTGGAAAGCTTCTACTACCACCACCAAGGGCTGGATGTGGCTCCACTGGCAGAGTGCTTACCAACCATGTGCTCGCACCAGGCATGGCTCCAAACACTGAGAAAAGTTTGTTTTGTGAGCCCAGTACATAAAAAGTCTGTACCTCTATCCCCAGTGTCCAAGAAGCTGAAGCAGGAAAGTAATTTGAGGCCAACCTAAGGGACACAGCAAGTTCCATACAAGCTTAAACTGCAAAGCAAGATGGTTTTTCAAAAGGCAACAGGATGGTGCCACCTTCACAGGAAGGAGAACTACATGCTTCGGTCCCAGCCTGTGGTGCCTGCTCACCCCTCGGCCTCCCTGCAGACTGCACTGGGCCATCTAGTGGAGTCAGCAGGACTCAGCTCAAACCTGGAGGAGTTCCTGACACAGCCTCTGAGAGAAGTCTGTAAGACCTTACTGAGAAAGCACAAAACCCTGAGTTTGAACCCTCAGTACCCAGGCAAACGGCCAAGTGTAGCCATGCGTGGCTTTAACCCAGCACTGAGTAAACGCTGGAAGATAAGAGAACTTTGCTGGGTAACCCCATCCTACCTCCAGATTCAGTGAGACACCCAGCACTGGTTAGTTCTATCAACATGGCACAAACTGGAGACACTAGGAAGGACATAGACCTCAACTGAGAAACTGGCTATCAAGGTTGTCCCATATCTTGGGACAGTGTCTTGACTGATGACTGGTGTGGGAGGCCCCAGTCCACTGTGGGTGATGCCATCCCTAGGGATGTGGTCCTAAGATATGTAAGAAAACAGAGCAAGCTGATCAAATCATGAGAGTAAACCAGTAAGCAGCATTCCTCCATGTCTCCAGTTCAGTTACTTCCTGCTTCAGGTTCCAGCCCTCACTTCCCTCAGTGATAGACTATAACCTGCAAACCAAATACTCTTTCTTCCCCAAAGTTGATTTGGGTCATGATATTTATCACAACTGAAAGCAAACGAGAACAGACCCTATTATGAAAGAACAAAGGAAAGAATGATAGAGCAGGGCCCCCGGCATCCTCCCCTGCCCCCCATATGCATGTACGCACAAGTGAATACATATAACTGCAGGGGCATATACCACAAAGCGACAGACAGACAGACAGACAGACAGACAGACAGACAGACAGACAGACAAGACAGAGAACCATAGGCTTAGTGCTGTGTACTATTGCACCTGCTCCTACAGTCCCAGACACTCCCTGAGGAGGATGGTGAGTCTAAGCTCCAGAATTCACTATTTCTATTGTGGAACACTGTCCTCTGGGCATCACCATGGGCAACAGCCATCACCACCTTCATTAGAATAGCTGTGACCACCTACAAGTAACCCTCACCTGAGATCCCAGCCATTTCCTCCTGCACCCCCTCCCAGCTGTGTGGACTCTGCCCGAGCTGCACTCGATGCTTGTGGCCTCTGGGTCCCAGGAGGTAGAGTCCACAAAGTGTGGAAGAGTAACTGAAAGGGGCACCCCATCTCTGCAACTATGGGAACATCTCCTGTCTGCTTAGTGGTCATGATTTCCCTGATCTCTGGTTCACTGGGAGCTCTCCCTTCATAGAACTCTCTTCCTGTCTCTGCATCGTTCCTCTGGGAATACTCAGGGGAGGGTCTGAAGTCTCCCCTTGCATAATTCTCATGTCTGCTAAGTTCCTTTATTTGTTTGGTCAATGACTCACCAACAACGTGCAGCTTCCTCGGTGTTCTAGTTTCATTTCTGTACTGTGATAAAACACTGACAAGAGCAATTTAGGAAGGAAGGGTTTACCTCAATTACAATTCCAGGCTAAGAGCCATCACTGAAGGGAAGTCAAGCCAGGAACGTGACGTCTCACACGCTGGACCCATGCTTGCCTGCTCTCAGCTAGTTTTCTCCTCTCTAACCTGTTCTGGATCCCTAGCCTAGAGAATGGTACCGCCCACAATGGGCTGGGACTTCTATACAATTAACAATGAAGACAGTCCCTCAGAGATGTGTCCACACTCAAACCTGACCTAGGTAATTCTTCCCTAAATCTCTCCTCCCAGGCAATTTTGGGTCACATCAAGCTGACAGTTAACACTAGCCAGCACACTTGGATATGAAGTGAGCCTGTAGACTCAGCCTGCAGCAAAGGAAGCTGAGAGGCCCCAGGTCAGTGTACCATGATGACCTCCTCCACACAGCCAGAGTCTCTAGAAGAAACGCTTTCATCTCCTCGGAGGATGACAGCTTGCTGGCCAGATTCAATGCCGAGTTAGATGGAGATTAGTAACCTCAGCAACAGCCATGTACAAGCTCACCTCATCATGTACCATGCACCAACCACGGGGGCTGGAGGCTTCTCTCTCTGCCAGACTGAGTGCATGGCAGCCGACCATTACACTGGTGTCTCCAGGACTCTGCTAGCCTTATAAACTCAGTGCCAGTTACAAATCACTCTTGTTTGCCCTATTCATGGCCCACCCTCCTGGAGTATGTGGCCACTGCTCCTAAGCACAGCTGAAAGCCACATGTCACACACTGAGCTGGCTCTTGGTTTCCCTTCTCCCAGATTAGCATTCAGTTCTCTCAAGTCAGCAATGTCCATGCCCAACTCTCCTAAAACCCAGCCTCCCTTTGTCCCTTGCCAAAGGAGATTTCCCTTCTAAGATAAACTTTTCTTCAGTTTGGAAACTGAGCATCAGGAAGACAAAAAGACATATATAATCAATAGACAGACACAGCACACACACACATATACAATAGACAGACACACCACACACACACACACATATACAATAGACAGACACACCACACACACACATATATACAAGAGACAGACACACCACACACACACATATACAATAGATAGACACACCACACACACACATATACAATAGACAGACACACCACACACATATATACAATAGACAGGCACACACCACACACACACATATACAAGAGACAGAAACACCACACACACACATATACAATAGACAGACACACCACACACACACATATACAATAGATAGACACACCACACACACACATATACAAGAGACAGACACACCACACACACACATATAAAATAGACAGACACAGCACACACACACATATACAATAGATAGACACACCACACACACACACACACACATATACAATAGACAGACACAGCACACACACACATATACAATAGAGAGACACACCACACACACACACACATATACAATAGACAGACACACCACACACACACACATATACAATAGACAGACACACCACACACACACATATACCATAGACACACCACATACACACACACACATATACAACAGACAGACACACCACACACACAAAGCTAGGCATGGGGGCTGGTGAGATGACTCCACAGTTAAGAGCACTGGTTGCTTCTCTAGAGCATGGCAGCCCACCGTCTGTAACTCCACCTCCAGGGGATCTGATCCCTCTTCTACCCTCCTTGAACACAGGACATACACATGCTGCATATACATACATGCAGTCAAAACATCCACACACATAAAATAACAACACAAAATTAAATAAAAATAAATTCTGGGAGAAAAAGCCCAACTAGGCATAGTAGCACATGTTTGTGATTCCAGGACTGGAAAACGGAGACAGAAAGATCCCTGAGGCTTGCTGGCAGGCCAGCCTAATCACCAAATTTCAGGCCAGTTGAGACTATGTCTCAAAAGGACAGAAAGCATTAGTAGACAACAACAATTAAGACTGTGCCATGGCCTCTGCAAGTAACACACAGAAATGTACCTGCACATTAAAGAAAAATGAGTAGAGCAACAAATACCAAGTCAATCACAAAACAGGCGGTTTCTTACACACACACACACACACACACACACACACACACACACACACACACGACAACTGGGTGGATGCGCCTCAGACCTGCCCAAGATGTTCTATAAAAATAAAGATGGCGGGACACTGGCCAGGTTCACTGAATCTCTTCATTCGACAATCCCTGGTATATTCCCGGAATTTTCTGCCTCGGCCAACTGTTGTACACAAGACTTTCTATAAAGAGATGATGCTCATTCATTCTGATTATTAGATGCTGACCTCCACTCCTTTCAAACAGGATTAGCGGCTGTCGTAGCAATGCTGTCTAAGGTTCCAATTGCCTTCTCCCGTCTCTGCTTTAATGCTGGAGGAAAGCCAGTCTCCTCCTCACTCCGCCACTGCTGTAAGTCTGCCTCAAGCCTCCGCTCGAACACCATCAGTAGAAGTTACCAGAGAGTAAGTCTGCCATCTCATACTGTCATACTGTACTCTCAAGCTGGATGGGAGGCTTAGGGCAAACGTGAGCAGAGTCACCTCCATCTTCCTCCATGGAGGACTAATCTAACACGTACTCATGGGAAGGACACCACACTCCTTGAACCTTGAAACCCTGGGCAAGAACTTTCAATAGCATCCAGACTTGTAGATTGCTCTTTGGTGAAGAGCCACATGGTTCCATGAGACCATCAACCCAGATGAGACCCAGTAAGAACTAATTATACAGAACTGAGTTAACTAAAGAGGGAAGGCTTACCGAGACCATCTGTGGGCAATGTTTTTATATTCTACGTTCTAAACAGAGAAAGAAGCAATTCCTTCTTATACTTTTTAACCTATAACAGTTTAGAATCTGTTCCTCTCTGAGGTCCTCAAAAAACCTCTCTGATCTTCTCCCTTTACATGGCAGGATGGCAGATAGGTATCAGCACCTGGTTTAGATTCTTCCTGCAGGCTGGAGAGATGGCTCAGAGGTTAACAGCATTAGCTGGTCTTTCAGAGGATCTAGGTTCAATTCCTGCATCCACAAAGCAGCTCACAGCTGTCAGTAACTCCACTTCAGGGCAGCTGGCACCTCACACAGACATACAAGTGGGCAAAACACCAATGCATAAAAACAAGTACAGCTTTAAAATAAATTTCCCCCTGCACTGGGAGATGGCTCTCTGGTGAGGGGTGCATGGTGTGGGAGGGGTAATGGATAAGTCTCTAACTCAAGCACACCTCTGGAGAGATGGGGAATGAGAGGTGGACGCAGAATGCCCAAGACCTCACAAGCACTCAATCTGGAGTTCCCAGTGGTGAAGACCTGTTTCAAAGAAGGTGGCAGTCAAGGACACCTGAGGCTGTCCTCTGACCTACACACGCGTGGTCTAAAGTACACACCCACACAGACATGAGAATATGGCCATCCTACACAAAGGACAATAAAATAAATCAATAAAAAGTATAAAACACACAGAACAGACACTTTTTTCTCATGTGGAAAAAAGCACAAACCACTCAGAACATGATGAGGAGCTTGACAGACATAGGGAATCAGTCACTGAGCACATGTGGATTAAAATCCCAGGCAGACAGCACTTCACACCCACTGGAATAATTACATAATTGCCTTAAAAAAATAAAATAAAATACACAGCCTTGATGAACTGATGCAGAGCACATGGAATCTCGAGGCTACAAAAGGAACACCAAGTCAGCGATCTCCCTGGAAACCCACATGGCCATTCGCACAGGTCAAACACACACTGCAACTTCAGCCTTAGGTTCCAGCTTAGGTGAAGGCAGCAAAGCTGTACATAACAAGATGAAGGTATCCAAGTCACATTCCCAACAGAAATAGATGCAGCCACCATGTCCCTGCAATAGACCACCACCCGACACAAGAAGGAATGACCATGATGTGCCCACAAAATGTGCTTTATCAGAAAAGCATCATGGTGAGTAAAGCCAGGGCCAGGAGGACAGTGAAGCTGGAGGAGGACCAGCACGGGCACAGACGATGTCTCCAGGCCCCACCTTACAGTTATGAGGAACAGAGAGCAGCCTCTGTGTCGGACCCTCTCAGCCCCAGGAAAAAGAAGAAGCCATCAAAGGCAGAAACAGCACATTTCCCTGATTTAAAATTCTAGAACAGAGGAGACTGATCGTGGAAACAGAACTGACAACAGTGCTGTCTCCCCGGGGGCAGGAACAGCCTGGCAGGAACAGAGAGGAACGCCATGGAAAGTAAGAGAACACGCTGTGACCTGCCTGCCTGAGGAGAGGAGCACAGGTGACGTGTCTTCAACACCCTTCAATCATGTACCAAGGAGCCAACCATCACACTGCATGTCATTACCATCTCATACAAAACTCAAAGAGAGTTCCAACCTGTAGTATCAGATCAGCCTGTGCTCTCAGCTACTGGAGACACTATCTCAAACAAATAAATGATAAAGTTATGCCTAAACACACACACACACACACACACACACACACATGGGGGACGGGGGGGAGGGGGGAGGGAAAAAAAAAAGAAAACTACACTGCTGGCAAGCTTCCTGCACTACTTCCAGGAGAATTGGAAGAAATAGTTCAGTGAGCAAAGATGGTTGCTGCCAGACCTCAAAGCCTGAGTTCAATTCCTAGGACCCATGCATTTGAAGGAAAGAGCCTACAAGTTGTCCTTTAATCTCCACATGCTCATTACATGGTACATGTGCAAATACACAGAGATACATGGATGGATGGATGGATGGGTGGATGGATGGCAGGTAAATGGACATGGTATTTTTGAAGGAAGAATAATAACTGAAGACTGAAAGATGGCTCAGGGGACAAAGTGCCAGTCAAGCCATCCTGATGATCTGACTTCAGATCCCCAGGACCCAGAAGACAATGGACACAGAGGCAAGTGCCAGGGGTAGAGACAGAGGAATCCTCCAGGAAAGTCGTGGGTCAGAAAATCTGGAGCTCACAGCATAGCAGAAAAAGGCAATGATCAACAACCAAGGTTGTCTTCTAAGCTCTCTATATGTCTGTGGCACATGCACACACACGCACGCACACGCACGCACACGCACGCACACACGCATGCACACATACGCACACGCACACACGCACACACGCACGCACGCACGCGCACACGCACGCACACACGCACGCACACACACACGCGCGCACACACGCGCACGTGCACACACACACACACGCGCACACACATACACACACGCACACACGCAAGCACGCACACACACACATACACATACACATACACACACGCGTGCGCACACACACACACACACACTACTTGTTTTTTATTGAAGAGGAATCCAAAGAGAGTCTTCTGTGTGTCACTTTAAAGTTTATACAGAACAACATGTCAAAGCAAGGGTGCTATCTTTG
Source organism: Rhabdomys pumilio (assembly GCA_030674055.1). Classification (NCBI taxonomy): domain Eukaryota; kingdom Metazoa; phylum Chordata; class Mammalia; order Rodentia; family Muridae; genus Rhabdomys; species Rhabdomys pumilio. The sequence continues at coordinate 1,869,871 of JANHMN010000023.1, forward strand.
GTGATGGAGACTTTCTGAAGTGGGCCACTTATTTCTAGAATTCTAAAGCAGGCTTCTTTAACCCCAGGCATGGGCAGCCAAAGGTGTGTGCCCCATTGTGATGAGACAAGTACAGGTGCTCCTCACAACACTCAGCCCTAGCGCACACGGAGCCCAGCCCTAGTGCACACGAAGCCCCGCCCTAGTGCACACAAAGCCCCGCCCTAGTGCACACGAAGCCCTGCCCTAGTGCACATGAAGCCCAGCCCTAGTGCACACGAAGCCCCGCCCTAGTGCACACGAAGCCCAGCCCTAGTGCACACGAAGCCCCGCTCTAGTGCACATGAAGGTCTGGGTTCTGTTCCCCAGCACTGCACCAGACCAAGCATGGTGACGCTTGATGGTAATTCCTTGGGAGGGTAGAGGCAGGAGGATTAGACATCATTCTTGGCTACACAACAAGTTTGAAGCTTGAACAACAGAAAACTTTGTCTCCAAAATGGAAGAAGAAGGGTGCTGGAGAGATGGCTCTGCAATGAAGAATCCTTGTTGTTCTATCAAAGGATCCAGGGTCAGTTCCTCTCACCTACACCAGGTGCCACAACTGCTGGTCACAGCAGCTCCAGCCAATCTTCCAGCCTCTGTAGGCACACACACTCACACATGTGCATATCCACACACAGAACCAAGCACAGATACACAAATAAAAATAAAATCTTAAAGGAAAAGAATCCTGTCACCTGCTAAAACACAAGTTGACCTTGAGAACACAACACTCAATGAACGGCGACAATCCCAGAGTAACAAACGCCACAGGACCCTGCTCCTATGAGACACGCGGACTCGTAGATCCAACACCATCCAGACAGTAGACTGGGGGCTCCCTGGGTCAGTGTCTATGTAGTAAGTGAGCAAGAGGAGTTCTGTGGGGCTGCAGGACAATGAGAATGTCCTAGACTCATACCCTCATCATGCACTCCCACGCACATGCTCGCGCACACACAGGAAACGCAAAGCTGATTCCAAAATCTATACAAGAATACAAAATCTCTAAAATAGGTTTGAGAGTTAATATTAATAATATTATTGATGAGTGTCTGTGTCTGTCCCTGTCATTATGGGGAGAGGGGTATACAAGCCATAGCAGAGTGTGGAGGTGCGAGGACAACCTGTGCAGTCAGCTCTCTCCTTCTATATTCACATGTGTTCCAGGGTCAAATGGTGGACAGACTAGGGTGACAAGCAACTACACCCACTGAGCCATCACACTGAACCATCACACTGGGCCCCAGACAGTTAACTCTGATTGTCAACTTGACTGAAGAGTGCCAAACTTAGTCAGTCATGTCTATGAGGACCAGCTAAGGGGGAGACCCACTCTGAATGTGGGCAACACTGCCTCTTTGGCTGTGGGCCCAAGCAAAGGGGAGAAGGAAGCCAGTTAATCTTCTCTCATTCATTCATTCATTCATTCATTCTTTTTCTCTCCCCCTCCCCTGCTTCCTGGGCACCGTGATGTAAGTGATTCTGTTCAGCCAAGCTTGAGCCAGCCTAATTGTGACAACGAGAAGGTAATTTTTACCAGAAAGAAGCATTACTAACAGGCCCATTCCTGGGGGCGGAGCTTGTGGAGCTCAGTGGCTGAGTGCTTGCCTGATTGCCCTCCAGCTCCACAAGGAAATGGGAGCAGGCAGCATGCTTCCCAACACAGCGGAGAAACCTCAGTGGGAACCAGCGGAGGAAACCCTCACCCTCTGCACACAGTGGACAGAAAGAAGGCACACACGCCACAAACATGAGCTGAAATCAGGCTGCTGGATGGCACGTCTGTACTGCAGGGTGGGTGGGGAGCCAGAGGGGCTGCATCTGGTAACCCTGCCCTCCATAAAGGTCAGCACTCTGCAAAGGAAACAGAAAACAGTCCGAACACTGAAGCCAGGGACAGAACAGAAACAAGATGAAGCACAGTCTTCTAGGAAGCAGGGTCTGTGAGGAGTGAATTTTTTTTATTTTTTTCTGAGAAGGGGTGGGGAGAAACACGGCCTTCCTCGGAGGCCTCCCCGTGCTCTCACAACAACGTCATGCCCCAAGGAAATGCAAGAAAGGCTGTCATTAATAAATTTCCTTCGACTTTCTTTTCAATGGTGCTGAAAAGTATATGCAAATCCACTCGTAATTAGGTTTAAAAATTCCATTTCATGGGATAATCAGACTTCAAAAAACTCAATTTTAGTTTTAATCAGATTTTAACAAGGATATTAAGTCCATTTCGGTTAGAAAAGGAAAAAACTGTGAATTTAACACAAAATGTATTCAAGCTTAGCCCTGGGAGATAATTAAATAAAATTAATTTGGCAAGGGTTGTCAGTAAGTGGAAAAGGCCGTAAACAAGGGTTCATGTTGCTGATGGAAATAAAAGCAGGTCTTACTGTACAGACAGACGTAGGGCTCACCAGGCACTGGGGAGGGTTGCCCAAAGCCCTGCCCAGGGTGGGGAGACAGGTAGTGTCAACCCCAACACCAGCCTCAGGGCCGAAGGAGGCTGAGGTGGGCGTGGGGTGGGGTTATAGTAAGAAGAATAAAACTCACACCATACTCAAGAAAGCCAGAGCACATTACCAGAGCTGACCATGCACTCAGACCTGGAGGTCCCTGTGCAGCCCCTAGCACCAACTACCCAATCTCTAAGGATGAGTTACATAAAGCTAGTTCTGAGAGCCCAACCCTGACAGGGAGGCTTTCCCAGTCTGCGGCAGGCAAGTTCTCTTGATCTTTGTACCCTCATCTCATGCCATGGCCCTGGACTCTGTGACCATGTTTCTAAACCCTGAAGCTACCTTACAGGGACTAGGTCCAGTAAGAACTCCACAAGGGAGTCCCCATGTCCTTCAGATACCTCCAGGTCACTATGTGAGGCCCAATTTGACCAAGGTCAAGATTCTAACCAAAACAAGTACTGCCTGCAGCTTGGGACACCACCCCACCCTGTACTAGGTTCACACCCAACACAACCACTGTCAAGGGCACACGATGCCGAGAGAGCACTGCAGAGAATGGAAGAGGCAGGGTCTGCACTGCTTCTAGACCAAATGACCAGACAGTGGTTTGGAGAACAAAATAGTTCTGCTTGTTTATGCTTCCAGAGATGGAGCTCAGGGCCTCACACATGCTACATAAACACTCTACCACTGAGTCACGCTCCAGCCCCTCACTGGGGGATTCTAGGCAGGGGCTCTACCACTGAGCCACACCTCAGCCCCTCACTGGGGGATTCTAGGCAGGGGCTCTACCACTGAGCCACACCCCAGTCCCTCACTGGGGGATTCTAGGCAGGGGCTCTACCACTGAGCCACACCCCAGCCCCTCACTGGGGGATTCTAGGCAGGGGCTCTACCACTGAGTCACACCCCAGCCCCTCACTGGGGGATTCTAGGCAAGGGCTCTACCTCTGAGCTACATGCTCAAGCCAAAAGTAAAGTTTTATTGGACATAGAATAGCTGGGTCCAGTTACTCATACTGTCCATGGTAGCTGTTGGGTTTTTTTTTAAGACTACAACAATGACCTATAGCCCACAGTGCCTTCAAAAGCAAACGATCACTCTTCATAATCTGCAGATAACTGAGAAGCAACACCTACCAACATGCCTCTGACAGCTCATCCAAGCTACAGTAAACAATAAAACTATCCAAACTAAAGGCAAGACCAATAACAGCACCCAGTGACTCTCTCCTCAGAGTCAATGTTCTCATAAGTCAATAAAAAAAAAAAAGCTATAATTTAAAGAAAATTAAAATCAACGTGCTACAACTTGTCTAGCCTAAAAGGCAGCTGATACCTGCATTCTATAATTGCAATCCCAATAAAGAGCAAGATGCTCCTGAGACTGAAGCACAATAAAGGATAACAGAGAAGACGGGAAGGCGGAGGGGGGCGCAAGCAGGAAGCCAGAGAGCTGCGCGTCTGAATGTCTTCCATGAAGACTCGTAAGCAATTCCTATCAGCTCAAGAGCAGCCGAGCAGCCGTGCGCTGGGGAATGAACTGAGTGGAGCCGCCCCTCCTCACGGTGGGAGGACTGTTTGGTTCCACAGAACTGAAGAGGAGTTTGCACGTAATAAAGAATTAATTGCTAATCTTCTACCTCGGCCGCCTCCACAGAGGAGATGGTATTGTGTTGCTGCCTCAAAAGTTAAATGTTTCCTCTCCCAAGTGATAGCTGCCTGCGCTCTACCTGGCAGCCTCCACGCCAGGAGCAATTCCAGATCCAGCTGGGAGGCAGGGAAAGGTGGTAGGCTGAGCAAGCTTCCAGGAGGCCTTGCCAAAGGACTACAGAGCGACAGGTCTGTAAGAGAGCTTCCAGCTGGGGCCTCCTGCCACATGTGCACAGTGCTTTGCTCCAAAATGGTGGCCCCTGGCAGAAAGGAAACGTGACAGCATGGGACTGAGCAGCCCACACAGATTTAGGGCTAGTTGCCTGGCACAGGTGGCAGGCCAGATGGATGGAGGGAACCTAGAGCAGAGCCCACCATGCTTCAGGATCAGCCATGCAGCCCAGCAAGATACAGGCTTACTTGGCTGACCTTGGGCCACAGGTCCCACACTGTCGGGCAGACGCTATAAAGAGACACAGGCAGGTGGAGAAGAGTAGAGGCCCTACCAAGGGAGCAGGCTAGAGTGTAGCCACTACAGCACTGATATCCTGAACGGTGCATCCAGCAAGCAACTGAGAAAACTCAAACCATCCGAACAAGAACTATCTTAAACTAGTGGACTGTGGGTTCTCTGAAAAGACACCTGTTCCCAGAGTAGAACCTGCCTTGGGCTGTGTTCTCATCAACTGCATCAAATCAGCAAATACACAGAAGGTCTGGCCCCAATCCAGTAGGGTGCCCAAGAACACCTGTCAGGGGTACAGCCCACAAACACAGGTCACCTGGCCGCTATCAGACTGCTACCTCTAATGACAAGCTACAGAACAGACATTCCTAAGTTCTAAGTTCCACACCCCAGTTTGCACAGGCCACAGGAAGCCAGGGCCTCTGAGGATAGACAGATCCACACTAAGAGCAGGTCACGGGTCTCTTCTGGTTCACTCTAAGCACACATTGGCCTATGGAATACCAGCCTGGTGCGTATACCTGATCACAACTCCACTTGGAGTAGGATTCCTCACTTACAGACACAACTGAGTGAACCCAACCACAACTCTGCCCAAGCTGAGATCCCACACGTAAGGCATGAACTCTATGGAAACTGTCTCCCTAATGGGGATGTGTTTGAGTCAGCAGAATGTTTGCTGAGCATGCATGAAGGTGAGAGAAACCACATGAACTGGGTACACAGAGGGGTGGACACCTATAATCTCAACACTGAGGAGGCAGAGGCAGAAAAATCAGGAGTTCAAAGTCATTCCTAGCTACTTAGTAAGTTCAAGATTAGCCCAATGAGACATGAGACACTATCTCAAAACCAAAACCAGGGCCAGAGACACAGCTCAGAGGATAAAGAGGGATCTGTGACCAGGCCTGCCTGCCTACCTGAGTTCAGTACTGGAACCCACATGGTAGAAAGAAGCAGCTGACATCCACAAACCACCCTCTGACAGCTATACTGCACCACAGCAATACATATACCAAATAAATAAATGCAATAAAAATGTTATTTTTAATTCAAGAACAAAATAATAAGAAGAAAGAAACAATTCAGAGCCTTTCCTGGCTCTCAGATGAGCAGAAAGAGCACACTGCATCCCCCAGGCACATGCCTGGGTGAGACCCCGGGAGTCTAACACTTGTGTTCAGATGAAGAAGCGTGTGTGTAACATTTGTCATGCGCTCCACGGGCACCATTCAACAAGTGCTGCCAACCATGATCTCCGCAAACGCCACACTTCAGCCAAAGCCAGACTCCCAGGACATCCTGACAGCTGTCACTATGTCCCATGTCAAACTGTGTGCGTTCCGTAGACATGGAAGGATGCCTGCAGCTTACAGCCTGGCACTCTGTGTCCCAGAATGTGGCATGTGTAACAGCTACAGTGACAGTGCTTCATGCTTCATTTCAGAATCCTCCACCGCCCACGACCCAGCCAACACCTTGCCCAACCAAAAGCTAGAGGTGGCCTGCTGGAACCTAGGGACACAGGCCAGGGTCAAGTGGAGAAGATACATGGGCAGCAGGAGCTGGGATGTTACTCTTGAAACAGTCTATGAGCCCATCTTCCCCACAGCAAGAGTCCTGCCTGCAAGACCTCCTTCCTCACAGCCAGCCAGACCCTGGGATGGAAGAGCACATACCCGTGCAAAGACGGGTAGCAGGACCCAGGCTCTCAGGTCCTGTGCCTGGCAGGCAGCCTGCTCTGGGTGAACACTAAAGAGTCTGAGTCACAGCCTCAAAGCCGATGATCACATGGGAGGCCAAAGTCCAAAGTCCAATTCCCTCACTGAGATGCCAGCAGCAAAGCACAGTGGCTGGCTGTGTGGGGCAAGGTATAAATGAAGACCTAAGCTCAACACACCCAGATGCAAGGCAGCTCTGCTTTTAGGGGTGGTCAGGCTCTTCATTCATGTAAGAGCTGAAGTATCACAAAGGCAGGGAGGAGAACGGAAGGAAAGGCATTGTAGCCTCCTGGGTTTTAAATGAGAATTCCATTCTGCTGCTGTGAATACAAACCTGCTCTCTTCGCTGCAGCTCCATACAAAGAGATCTGCTTGAAGGGCTCAGTGCACCAGCTCTCCACCAGAGTCCTGAGTGGGATGAGGGCCCATCACCCCCAAGTCTAGGCTGCCCCTCCATCTGTTTTCTGGAAAGACCAGAGCTCTGCTCTGCAGGTGAGAGGCCAGATGCAGGAAAAGGAGTGCAGAGGCTCTAGAAGACTAATGACCTGGGCTATGACACTCTGCGGCTAGGGAGTCTCCAAAAACAGACAGCCCATCACAGGGTGGTTGTTATGAACAAAGCAACCTGAGAAAGATTTGCAGATTCTGACACCAGTAACAGCTACTGTGAGAAAGGACAAGGACAAGGCCACTGGCAGGTGCATGATCTTAGGTGACACACCTCATGGTCACAAGAGTGATGGCCATGTGGGAAGCCCCCAAACTTCCTACTTGTTCTCCAGAGTCTGCATGATACAAGCCATGCATGGTAGCTTCTGCAAAATCCTCCATGAAAAGGAGGTTGGCACAGACCGTCTCAGAAGAGGTTTCCGGCCCCCACCCTAGTCTATGTTCAGTTGGTTTCAGCCTCAAAACTCCCTTCAAATTCCTCTCAGTTCCCTAGGGCCCCAGGACTCTGTCACTCTGCTTAGAGTTAGAAGGACCTGGCCCCCTGGGGTTCCTGACTTCAGAGGAGACATAGTAGATAACAGGACTCAAGTGAAGCACCTCCTGAGACAAAACCCACCATAGGTAGTCAGTGAAGTGCTTGCAGCACAAGAGAAGGACCCAAGTTCAAGCCCCAGCACCCACATGAAAAGTGGGAACAGTGCCAGGCACAGCGGACCATACCTCCTAGCACCTAGAAAGCAGTCAGGAGGATCTCTGTGAGTTTGAAGCAAACCTGGTCTACATACTGAGTTTCAGGATAGATACACAGAGAGGATACATGTCTTAAAATTTAAAAAAAGGAGTGTGGGGGTATTGTAACTCAGCACTAGGGAAGTAGAGACAGAAAGATCCCTGGAGCTCATTGGCCAGTCTAACCAGAACAGCAAGTTTCAGCTTGAGTGACAGACACTGCCTTAAAAGTTACAGTAGACGCCAGGCAGTGGTGGTGCACGCCTTTAATCCCAGCACTTGGGAGGCAGAGGCAGGCAGATTTCTGAGTTCGAGGCCAGCCTGGTCTACAGAGTGAGTTCCAGGACAGCCAGTGCTACACAGAGAAACCCTGTCTCGAAAAGAAAAGAAAAAATTACAGTAGACACATACTTGCCTCATAAGACACAGAAAAGTCAAGCTGGTGCCACCCTGAAAGCTCCATTCCTAGTGAGTTAGCAGAGTGTGGGGCTGGGTTGGCCAATTTGCTCCCATCTTGGAAGTGAGTCTACCCACACACTCTCCCCACAGTCCCCCTAATTGGCCTGGCACATCACGGAAGCTAGTCCCCAGAATGTGTCATCTGGCTGGCCTAGAGATGCTTCAGCAAAGCCGAGGTCAGCACTTGCTGGCTTTCAACTCTAATTCGAGGTCAGCAGTTTGGAGTGGGAAGCTGCCCACCCTCCAGGTGCCCACACCACAGCACTCCTCAATGCCATTCAACACACACACACACACACACACACACACACACACAAGCACACACACGCACTGACAGGTATAATGACCACCCAGAGGGGTCTGAAGCAAGGCCAGACTCGGGCACAAAAGTGACAGAGTCAGGTGCCAAGTAGCAGAGGCGTTCAGCCACTTGTAAATTCTCCCCTCCATAGAGCACAGGCCTGACTACAGAGGGTCCAACGCTCACCCTGAGCCTGCTTAATAAGCCTCTCGCTCCATCTGAATTGCTAAGTATAGTGTTTAAAAAGCCGAGCAGTGAAGTCGCCCGCTCTCCGTGCTCTGTTGTGACTCACTCTGCAGCTCTGCCTGAACCTTCGAAAGCACACTCACCCAATTAAGCCATGGGCTCCCATTCCCTGACAGAAATGTGTAGAAATACAGCTTTTCAAAGGGCAATTTGGCATCAGCTATCAATTCTAAACACACAGTTTCTTTTGAACCAAGGGGGAAAAAAAAACCAAACATGCCTTTAGGAATTTATCCAAGTGATGCTAATACTGTTTTCTTGGGGGAAAACAAAGTAATTGTCCCTCAGCATGGAGAAATCGGTCTGTCCATACCATGCAGGACTGGGGAGTGACTCAAATATTCTATCTGTGCAGCTATAGTACAAAGATTAGCTGACAGACACAGGACGTGGCTCAGTTGGAAGAGTGCTGAGTGCTTGCCTAGTGCCTTAGCTAGACACTACTGCTGTGATAAACACCAAGACCAAATCCAAGCTGGGGAGGAAAGGGTTCATTGATCACAGCTAATAGTCTATCGTCCAGGCAAGTGAGGGAAGAAGCTCCAGGCGTGAACCTGGAAGTAAGAACTGAATGAAGCAGAGGCCATGGAAAATGCTGCTTACTGGATCGCTCCTCATGGCTTGCTCTGCCTGCCTTCTTACACCATCCAGGACCACCTGCCCAGGCCAGGGGCACTGCCCCAGTACGCTGGGCCCTAAGACATCACTAACCCAGAGGAGGTATCACAGGCCAATCTGACAGGAAAGGAGAAAGCCTTTCTTAACTGAGGCTTCTTCTTTCCAAAGGACTGTAGCTTATATCAAGTTGACATAAAACTAGCTAGCACACCCAGCATGCCCCAAGACCTAGGCTCCACTCCTACCACTCTATAAAGTGGACCTAGTGGTAAATGCCTGAAATCTAAGTACCCAGGAAGTAGAAACAGCAAGATCAAGAGTTCGAGATGGGGCTGGAGAGACTGCTCTTCCAGAGGTCCTGAGTTCAATTCCCAGCAACCACATGGTACCTTAGAACCATATGTAGCAGGATCCGATGCCCTCTTCTGGTGTATGTCTAAAGACAGCTACAGTGTATGCATATAAAGAAAAATAAATAATATTTTTTAAAAAAGAGTTTAAGATCAGCTACACAGTGAGTTGGAGGCTAGCCTGAGCTATATGAGTCTCAAACAAACCAAACACAGATGGGCAGGCATAATAAAAGTACTTCTGCATTCTTTGAGCACTCCCAGCAAATTAACCCAAGGGGCTTCTGGGAACCTCACCTTGGAACCAGTCTTTGGAACTTGGTGACAACCTAGGATTGAGAACAGGCAGCCGAGTAGGCCAATCATTTGGGTCTGAGGGCTCAACCTGTGGGATCTAACCCGAACTCTGACAGTGTCTGAGCTGGATTGTAGGACGCCCAGCTGGCATCTACTGGAGAACTGCTTGCTTTGCAGAAAAAAAGAAGAAAAAAACAAAAAAACCCACATCTGGTGTCAGGGTGCGGGGCCGAGCAGGCAACTGGGAGCAAAGAGGGAAGGGTCTATTTTCTCCTCCCCTGTCTCTTACCACATCCCGCCATTATTAGGTCATCCATAATTACTGACAGCTGCGTCTTAGTGTTTGCAAAGACAGATCTTGGACACACTGTGTTAAATTTATCCCTACGTGCTGCGCTGTTCTGATGCTACTGTACATACCGTGTCCTTCCCACAGGCCACCATGGTGCTCAGAAATACCATCTACCCTTGTCGACTGTCACCAGTTCTAGGACCCTGCCGGCCTAGCTGATGGGTCCACACAGCGTTTTATTGGAATTTCCACATAATTATGTTATCTCCAGATAGGTTTTTTTCCTATCTAGGCCATACATTCCGATTTTTGCAGGGGAGGGGACATATGTGCATATGTACACACCCATATGCATGTGTGCAGGGGCTGTCAAAGTGTCCTCCTCTGTCACTGTCTGCTTTACTCTCTTGAGATGGGGTCTCTCACTGAACCTAGAGCTTGGCTAGCAGCATACAAGCCCAAGCGGTTCTGTCTCTGCCCCTCCCTCACAGTGCTAGGGATACAGGTTACAGGCACATGCAGCCATGCTTGGCTGTTTACATGGGCACTGATGACCAGAAGGAACTCCTGCTCCTTGACACTGCTCGCTCCCAGGATGGCCTGCTCTTTAGTTACCCAGTCACATAGGTGAGGACACTCAACAGGAAGGTAAGAACGTGTGGCCTCATCCCAGTGAGGGGCAGCAGTGAGTCCAGCATCTACAGTGTGAGCACCATGAGAACACATGCCTCATCCCTAGTATCAGGCTCTCCAGCGTTGGATTCCAGGCAGTTGTTTCCAGGTGCCTTCTCTCTGGCTGCAGAGCCTCCCTTCTTTGCTAACTTGCTGAACGTTCTCAATCAAAAGCAAGTGCTGGGCTGACAACTTGAAATGCTCTATGGAAACAGCGCCCTCCACTTCTGCCCCACCGTCCATCCTGCCAGCCTCTTTCCACAGCCACGCCATCACGTAGGTTGTTTCTGTCCCCTGTCACCTACTCTCCATACTGTAAGTCCTTCCCCACAGTCTACCCTGAGAGACCAAGGTCAAGATGTCACCACTCTCCATGTCCCTCGTGACAACACTGTGCCAACCCTCCACTGAACTTCCAAAAAGTCCTTGAGGATTAAGAAGGCCACCGGCTCACATGTACTGGTACTTCCCACAGCAGAGGGCTCTGCTGGCCCCATGCCATAGCATCATACATACACTGCCGGGCACTTTCCTGCCCATTCCTCTCCATGTCATGAAGCCTGTCTAACCCCCAAGCCCTCATAACCCTGTGTACATCCTCCCCAGCTTACATGACACATCACAGATAGAGAGCACTATGTGCCCTGATCCATTTAACTCTGTGCATAAACACACCGTCCATAACAGTACCATCTGCCCCAGCCCCTATGACCCATGGCACTAGACGCATCTGAGAGAGACAAGCCCATTTACCCCAGCCCACATGACCCTACTGCACCGGACACAAATACATACAAACCTGTCTGCTCCAGCTCATGTGACTCCATGCACTGGATCCAGAGGAAGACAGAGGCATGTGCCCCTGCCCACATGGCCTACAAGACACACAGGTAGAAGAGCTATCTGACTCAGCCCACATAATTCCATGCACTGAACACAGGTAGTCAGAGCCATCTGTCCTCGTCCACGTGGCCCAGTGCACAGTACACATCATAGTCTATCTACAGTCCAGCATCTGATCCCTAGTTTACAGCAGCTAACCACCCCAGTCAACTTGCTTAATCACTCCCCTAAGATCTCTAGGCTCCTCGGACATAAGAAGTGTCACAATGCAGAGAGCAACACTGCTATACCATGAAGAACTCACACAGGCCAAACACTGTTCCAGCCTAGGTGTGACAGTTATCTGCATGGTCAACTTGATTGGGTTTACTGTTACCTAGGAGAAACACATCTAGGCACAACTATAAAGGTGTTTCCATGGAGTTTCAAGCCAACCTGAATGGAGGTGGCACTATTCAGTGAGCTGGACTCAATAAAAAGGAGAAGGCGGCTGAACCCCATTCATCTCTCTGCGTCCCAGCTTGGACACAATGTGAGCAGCTGCCCCATGCTCCTGCCACCATGCTCTCCACCTTGACAGACTTTACACACACAGTGGAGCCAAAGTCAAGCTGTTCTATCCGGCATTGTCTGCCACAGCAACTAGGAAAGTAACAACTACACTATGGCTAAGCACCTCAGTGGCCAGAGCTGCATCCTCACAGGGTCTGCACCAGACCCCAGCAGCACTCAGACCCTACAGGACAGAGGACTCTGACAGACGATGGTCACAGATCGACAGATGTCCATAAGAAGGCAGCCGGTGGACCCAGACCCCTCACACCTCAGTTAACAAGATCCCTGATACTAGTGAGGAAGTCTCTGTGGAAGGGCAGTCAGCCCCAGGACAGGCTGCCAAGGGTGTTCACAGGCCTCCATGAAGAAAGCTGATCATCAAGGGGGCAGTGCCACCTACTGGTAGCTGCATCTCAGAATCCACAGAGCCACAAGTCAGACAGGCAGGCAAGCAGGCAGGAGAGCCTGCTTCCGAAAGCCTGGTGAGGTCTCCAGCTAAAGAGTGCATCCCTGAACTAGTACGCAGTCATGTATGTGTATGTGCGTGACATGCGCTTGTGCGTATGTGCGCTTGTGTGTATGTGTGCTTATGCATACGTACACACATGTATGACCATGTGAGTAGACAAATGTATCACTTCTCCTAAGGAGTCACAGCCCATTCTTCCATTGCCTCTGCCCTGTCCTTCATCATGTGTAATCTCAGCACTCCCAGGCTTCAGTCAGTCACTCTCCTAGCCTTGCACAAACAACCTCCCAAAACCTACCCACAAAAAAAAAAAAAAAAAAAAAAAAAAAAAAAGGGGGGAAGCCTTGGGGCTGAAAAAAAAGCTCAGCTCTTAAAAAAACACCCTCTTTTTTTTTTTTTTTTTTTTTTTTAACAAGATCCAGATTCAGTTCCCAGCACCCACATGACAGCTCATAGCCACCTGCACAGATACCTACACACTAAATGGACATGAACTCACACATGTATGTGCATACACACATACACAAAATAGATGATAGATAGATGATAGACAGACAGATGATAGACAGACAGACAGATAGATAGACAGATGATAGACAGGTGATAGATAGACAGATGTGAGAGAGAAAGAGAAAGAGAGAGAGATGATAGATAGACTGATAGACAGACAGACAGACAGATGTTTTTAAAAAAGAAACAGAAAATCCAAAATCCTCATCATACCAGAAAATCAAGAATATTTTCTCCCAAGTCTAATGCTTTCCTTTTTTGTCTCTATTACTCCTATTCTCTATGTGAGATGTGTGTCGGTTCTTGAGTGCTGTGACTCCTGTATGAAGGTCAGAGGACAGCTATGTGGAACTGGTACTCTCCTTGTACCCTTGCCTACATTCTAGAGACTTCCTGAGGCTGTCTGGCATGAATAGCAATCGATTCATCCACCGAGCCATCTCAGCCCCATCCACTCGCTAAGGACCAGTTGCCGGGAAATGAACCCAGGGCATGACACATTCTAAGGGCACACTCAAGCATTCGTCCAGCCTCGACCCTGGCCTGTACCCAAATCTCTGCCCTTAGGGGCACAGGGAAGGTAAGCAGGTGATAGTGAGCTTCCAAGGTACGAGGCAGCAAAGCAATGACGGATGACAGTTACCAGGAGACCAAGGGGGCTGTGAACAGAGGCCAGTGCCCTCTGCCTTCCAGAAAGGACAGCTACCGGTTGAGATGCTTCCTAAGGACACGACCCTGCTGGACCCCACAAGCACAGCTGGCAGAAGCCCTATGCTCCTCCTCAGTTAAGAGAAGAAGGGTCCATGGCAGTATGGCTCCTAAGAAGGGTCTCCCCACACTCCTCGATAAGAACATGAAGCACCATAAGCACCCACTTCTCTCTTGCTTGCTCTCATAACAGCCGAACTCTTGACGGGGGGCAGTCAGTTGGGGAAATGTATCCAAAGGGCTCACAGAGCAGCAAGGCACTGCAACCTGGCCACTGTGACCTGTGCTACTCCAGCCAGGGCAATGGCTCCACAGGCCTGACTGACACTAAGTACCACGCGGCAGGCACCAGACACGCAGGCACACCAGCACACCAGTGTTCCAACAGGGCCGGTCCAACTGGGTATGAGGGGCCTCTGATCTCCATCACAAGAAAGAAGTCACGGACGTGTCTTGTCTGGGCAGAGTATCCCCAGGGGTAGGAGGGACCCTTGCCGGCAGCTAACAAGCCCAGAAGACAGGAGAAAGCACGCAGCACTGGGCCTGCTGGGCCAGCCTCTGAAAGAAGAGTTCTGCAGATGGGCTGGAGAGGAAAGGAAGAGGCACTGTCAAGTAAGAGAACGGAAGGCAGTGCTGCCATCAGAAGGTGAAGGCTCCAGAGCCAGCAGGGGACAGTGTGATTACAAGACAGCTGAGCTCAGGCAGTCTCCATCTGGCCTTGCTTCCCAGCAGGAAAGACAGCCAGCAAGCCGGAAGTATTACAACAAAGGGCTGGGTGAATCCCACAGGCCTGCGCCCACTCTCCAACACCTTATCTAATGTACTCTCAACTCCCTGAGTCCTGGAACAGACACAGTCATGAAGGGTGACATCTAGGCCACGATTCAGGGGATCACAGCTGTTGGTGGCAGCTGACAAGCAACCCAAAACTGAGGTACAAATGGGTCACGTCGTCAGTGAATGGCACCCCACAGTAGAGAAGTGTACAGATGGGAGAGCAGCAGGGGACATCCTGCCCTTGCTCTGTGTCGAACACACCGTGCCCAGCAGCTCTGCTCTGTGGCCCACTCTGCATCTCTGCACTCATACCTGACACAGACCAGTCACATGAGATGCTCCAAAGAGACCCAGTGGGACATGCATCTTCTAATATGATTGGGTTTTAATTCAGTCAGTCAATCCCCAAAGTTGATCATTACCTAAAAGAAATGATTTTTCCCCCAAAGCAGTCACTTCCTTATATACACAGGATCCTGTGAGCATGCAGGCCACTGCAATGCCCACTCCCCACCCTCAGCTCTGGGGATATGCAGATTCTCAACAGTCTTTACAATAAGGCTCAACCTCCCTCTCATGCAAAGCATCCATTAAGCCGAAACAAGAGCTTCTCATCACAGCACAAGAAGGAGCCTGCTTGCCTTGTCTTCTGCGGACTCTGAGCAAGGAGGCAGAGGAAAACACTGGGAGCCAACAGGCAGAGGAGAACATGGCAGCAGCTCACCTACCTGAGATTCAAGCCCATGGTCTGGTCCAGTTTCTCCCAGCTCTGCAGCTTTGCAAGCAACCTCTAGAAAGACAATTATAGCCATCAGTGTCTCCTGCCCAGCAACCGTCATGTGAAAGCAAACAATGACAAAGGCACTGGAGTCCCCCATCCTATCTGTGATCATAGGTGGTTGGGTGACCTTAGCATGAAGGTACATGACTTGCCTAGGCCTTGCTCCTTCCTGCCCCATGGTGCAAGTCCAGACAAACCAGCCAGGAGCCTCTCTCAAAACGCTGAGTCCTAAACCAGTGAACTCTATTCGAGAGCCACGTTTCCCCAAGTCTATGGTAGGCCAGGACCTAAGATGACTTCGATGCAGGCTAGCCAGCCATGAAGGGGAGGCAGGGCCATCTATGCTTGTGTGCCTGTTCCAGACCAGCTTGAGTCTCACAAAGTCTCTTTCCCTACCCCTTTGGAGCTGGAAGAACCATGTGCTTAGATCAGCCCCATCTTCAGGGGCCAGCACATAGCTGATACCGGGGGCTCATTCATGATTCTGGGCCCACCAGTCCTGCAGATCCAAAGCTACAGGCTCTCTACGACACGGGGCACTAACAGGATATCTGAGAGGAGTTCCGGAGAGGAGCCAATAGAGTATCAGAAGCTAGAGGCCTCAAACCAGCCCAGTGACCCTTTGCAATGAACACTTGCAAGTTAAGACGTACAGACAAAAGGCTGTGCTGTGGGACACACTGTGACTTTTGAGGGGAAGTTGCCAGGGCAGAGGGCAGATACAAAGGGACACAGAGATGGACAGAATTGGAGTTCACGATATGAAATTCACAAATTCAATAAAACAGCTAAATAAAAAATTGTTTAAAAAAAGGTTCTCGGCCCACGAGGCATGCCCCATGGCTTTAATCCCAGAACTCTGGAGACAAAAGCAAGCAGACCTCTGAGAGTCCAAGGCCAGCCTGGTCTACACAGCAAGTTCCAGGCCAGCCAAGAATATATAGTGAGACACTGACTGAAAAACAAAAAAAACAAAAAAGCAAAACAAAAAATAAACTGTGCTCAGTTTATATTTTCATATTGTACCTTTTCATTTTACAAAGTTTCTAATTTTAGTAAAGTTTACATTATCATGTCATTTTTTTTCTCTATAAATAATTGTTAAGTTATAACTAAACAGTCACTATAAAAACCTAAATTTTATAAATGCTATTTTGTTTGCTTCTATAATGGAAGAAAAATGTGCGTAGTTTCTCCTATTTTACATTTTGATCAATGATTAATTTGGAGCTGACTTTGGTGTAACATATAAAGTCTATGTATGGACTCACCTTTTAACCCAAATGGATATTTAATTTTTGTGAACTATCTGTTGACTGGCCTTTCAACATTCTTGAAAAGCTTTTGGACGGGACGGGCAGTGGTGGCGCACGCCTTTAATCCCAGCACTTGGGAGGCAGAGGCAGGCGGATTTCTGAGTCCGAGGCCAGTCTGGTCTACAGAGTGAGTTCCAGGACAGCCAGGGCTACACAGAGAAACCCAACCCTCTCTCAAAAAAAAAAAAGTTTTTAGAGATTTGTTTAAAAAAACTGTGCCCAGTACTGGCAGTGTAACAAGGGCCAGCAAGAAGGAACTTATACCATGCCTGGAGGCCTAAGCCTAAGCCCCAGGATACACACAGTAGGAGAAAATACTCTCACAAGTTGTCCTGGGAAGTCCACACAAATACTACAGCACAAGCGCTCACTTGCTCTTTCCCACATACACACATATATACGCACACGCATACATACATACACACGCATACATACACACACATATACATTGTGGCACGTGGGCTCACTTTTTCCCACACACATGCATACACATATATGTATGTACACACATACACACTGCGGCATGTGCAGACTTTTTTTTCTCACATGCATACCTACACATACACACATATATACATTCATACACACACTAAGGCACATGTACTCACACTTTCTAACACACATACACACACACACACACACAAACATAAAATGAAAACTGTAAAAGGGTGGGACAGGTGCTCAGCTACTAATCTTCCCACCCCAGAGTTACAGGACACTGTTCCCAGCCAGGCCCTGACCACTTTCCACAGATGGGCATGCACCGACCCAGTGCCAACAGCAAGCACACTTCCATACAGGACTCAAGCTAAGCACCCTAGACCTCGAAAACTGTCAAAGACAAACAAAAAACATTACATCCACGTGTAATATAAGTTATGTTGGTAAATGCAATGTGGTGTTTGCATGACATCTGGGCTCATGAAAGTAGGCTCAAGGACCAAAGTGGCCTTCATTATCTCAGAGTCCAACCAGTTTATTTCAAGTTCTGGGACAGACTGGCCACTGTCCTGCAACAAGGAGAAAAGAAAACTACAAGCTGCTACGACTATGACATTACAAAACCCTGGTGACTGCCCAGTAGTGGTGCCACCTTTAATCCTAGCATTCAGGAAGCAGAGGCGGGTGGATATCTGAGTTTGAGGCCAGCCTACTCTATAGAGTTGAGTTCCAGGATAGTCAGGGTATACAGAGAAACCCTGTCTGGGGGCTGGGGGTCGGGGAACCTTGATCCCTTAAGAATAATAACTAAATGGGGAGCCATCCAATAAAGGTAACTCTTGCTTATTCATGATATTAAAATGCCTGTTGTGGGACTGTGAAGCCAAAAGCCTCAGTCATGGAGAGACATTGTACCCACAATTGTCTACTGGGACCCCAGCAGGACTTCTGAGTCCTTTCTGTGGGATGCTGTAAGCTCCCAGTGAGGTGCCTTGCATCTCTGCTGCTTCTCTTTCACTTTTGCTTGCTCTGTACTTAACTCATTTGTGCAAGAATGAAAGAACAGCTCTCTGGACAGAATGCCAGGGGAAAGGACAAAAAAGGTTCCAGATCTTTTTGCCTACAAAGCCAGCGTCCTAGAGATGCCTGTCTGAGACCGCACAAATAGACAGGAACTGCTGCACGGGTTGGTCACATAGAGCTCTCTGGTGCCAACAGGACTCTGGTGCCTTGGACTTCTAAAAGAAGACAGAGATAGAGCTGGGGAGAAGGCTTAGTCAAGCAAACAGCTTACCACACAAGAATGAAACCTGCATTCACTCCCTGACGCTCATTTAACAAAAACTGGGCATAGGAACAAACACCTAAATTCCAATGCTGGAGGAGAGCAGACAGGCAAAGCTCACTAATCACCGAGTCTAGCTGAGTTAGCCAGCCCCAGGTTAAAGGTAAGACTGTCTCAAAACAAAAAAGAGATCAGAGAGGCCTGGGAGGCTCTAATGCAATGTAAGAAAACAGCCAGTGCTATTAGTTGCCCACCAGAATTACATGGTAAGACACTGTTGCTGAAGACAGCACATACTATAGAGAATAGCTAAATCAAGCTAGGACTCAGCGAGAGGCTTCCTCCCTGCTAGCTAGTCCTTGGAGTTCGGTAAGGTGCTATGCTGGCTGCTCGGAGAGCTGTCATCAACAGTCTGACCCAGCTTTAGAGCCTGTGTGCATAACAAACAGCCCAAACGAGCCTACGGGTACAACAATGGCAGGTATTTTACCAGGTAACCACCTGCTTTCTGATTGGATTTGATGCTCACTCCAGAAGAGGAAACCCCTATCTGGTACTGCAAACCTCATCAAAAGCTCATGGCTGAGGACAGACCTTAGTATAGAAGCAATAACTATTGTTGTGTGTAATGGATCTGTCAAGTTGGCCTCTAAACAGCTACGCTTATGCCCATAGAATACATCACTGTCAGCTTTAATCAAAGAAGCTTCTATTTGCAGTAGGCAGCAGTGACTGCAGAGTCTCAGAGCTGACTGCACTCCCCACCACACCAGCACAGCGTCCCCACAGCTGTCCAACTACAACGTGTAATGGAGATGCCCAGGTGCTCTGGACAGGGCCGAGGACGGCCCTGGACAAACGACTCACCCACTACTCACCTCCTTCTCCAACTCCAGGTCAACCAGAGCTTCCTGCATCTTCTCCTGGCGCCCCAGCTTCCTCTGCAAACCTTCCAGCTCCTCCGTGAGCAGCCCATTGGTCTCCCTCATCTCCCTACAGAGCCAGAACAGTCACACATGTGGAGGAGCCCAAAGGACACCAAGCCCAGGGAGCCAACTACCAACCACCAAGGGGCGGCAGGCTGTGCATGAGCCCTCACCTTAGGTGAGTGTTCTCTTCACGCAGCCTCTTCAGCTCATGCTCCATCCTAGGCAGCCGCATCAGCTCAGACTTCATGCTCTTTACCACAGCTGCATCCTGCTCTTGCAGACACAGCTTCTGCTCCAGGTCCTGTGAGCAAAGAGGAGAAAGGACTGTAAGCAGCCAGAAGAACTGCAAACAGCCTCTGTAAATCAGAGGGGCTGGTCTGAAGCACACGAAGGCCTCCAACTATGGAATAATCTGGAGAAGACAGACAGACATGGAGATCATGGTGGGCAGTTTAAGATACAAAAAAATGAGGTACCAAAAGCTAGGAAACTAGCTCAGTCGGTAATCACTTGCCATGCAAGAAAGCATGAGGCCCAAGATCCCCTCAACGCTTCCCAACACACACACACACACACACACACACACACACACACACACACACACACACTTTTTTTTAAACAGTGGTATGGTAACACAGGCTTTTAATCCCAGCATTCAGGAGGCAGAGACAAGTGGATTTCTGGGAGTTCAAGGCCAGCCTGATCTACATAGTGATTTCTAGAACACTCAGGGCTACATAGAATGATAGATAGATAGATAGATAGATAGATAGATAGATAGATAGATAGATAGATAAAGATTACGTTTAAAACCAAGCCAGCCAGGCTTGTCCAGAAAAGAAAAAAATAGACAACATCCCGAGGACCAACACTAACCACCTGCACACACGTCAAACTCACAACTATCTACGACTCGAGGCCCAGGGGATATGACATCTCTGGCTTCCCTGTGACACCTGCATGTCTGTACACCTGCATTCACACACACATTCTCACACAGACATATACACATATACACCTAATTCTTAATTAAATAAGCCTTTTTTTTTTTTTTTAACAAAGCCATGGGAGCCTCAGAGGTCTAGCTTGTCCTAGAAGCTCAACGGTCTCCACAACCAGACAGTCTAGGAGTCTTCCAAGGCTACCCTGCTACGCTGCGTCCACACCACCTCTAGAGCAGCCCTGGAGCACCCAAGAGCCAATACCCACACCGCTGTCCCTCCTGCCGGTGCCTCCCCAACTGCCCAGTGCCACAGGCCCCTTTGGCCGCCTGTGGTCAGCTTGTGCTGTGTGGGTGGTGAAGCTCAGCACTTGCATCTGTTCCCACTGTACAGCAGGACGGCCTACACTGCACCCGTCACCATGGCCGTCAACAAGGTAGCACTGGAACCTGTGACAAGTCACTGAACAAGCTGTATATACAGCCAGGACCAAAACAATTGATCAAGACCCTTCAGAGAGCCCAGCTCCATCCAGGTAGAGTCAAGTAGTGGGAACAAAGTGACAGAGAAGACCAACTGGTCAACCTCTATGCACGAGGGAATAATGAGCGGTAAGAAGGCTGGGGTCAGGCCTAGAGAAAAGGCTCAGCAACTAACAACACTCGCTGCTCTTTCAGAGGACACAAATTCAGTTCCTAGCACCCGGTTAACTCCAATTCCAAGCCTCTTCTGGCCTCTGCTGACTACCATACCCACACATACATAAAAATAAAAATAGATCTTTAAGCAAATAAATAAAAAACACAACAGGGCCAGGTAAAAGTGCCAGAGGCACAAGGAGCAATTGCTAGCCTACTGCCTTCAAACACACACACACACACACACACACACACACACACACACACACACAGACAGCAGGGGCAGCAGGGAGACAACTGATACAGGTCTCCTCCTGGGACTGGCTATCACACTGAAGGCAACAGGAAACCACCTCTCCAGCGATACCCACTAGGGTAAAGGAGGCTGAAGGTAAATCAAGAGCCCTGGCTTGCCGACCTAGCTCAGCCATGCTCTGTCCATGCAGACTCGAGCAGGATTCCCACCCCTCTAAACACACTTCATGAGCCTCTCATCTCAGCCTCTGTGGCTGGGCTCACAGGGGTGTCCTATGCGTACCTCTCTAAGCCTAGACTGCAGTCCTCTCTGTTAGCCTTTTCCCGTGGATTTCTAGTGGGTCTTCACCACTTGGCTCACTTGAGCACTTGAACACTCATTGTGGCCTCCCAAGAAGGGCCTAGCACCCACAAGACAATCAGCATGCATCCTCACATGCCACTGAGCACACCTCCAGGCAGGAAGGCGTGTGAGTGACAGAAGGGCTGCCCCTCCCCTGCCTAGTATAGGAAGCTGCATAGACTGACAGGAAGCACCTACCTTAATCTTCTGCTCATGGTCACTTCTCTCTTCTTGACTAGCCTGCAGCTCCTGAATCTTCTGATTTGCCTCCTGCCATTTCCTGTGAGAGAAGGGCATAGTACATGGAAGGCCAGTCCATAATGCCACCCCACGGGGACACATACACACCTTATCCAGGGAAACCTCAAGTCCTGAGCCAACCTTTGCACAGGCTCTAAGACTGTGACATTGTCTGATAGGGTTACAAGGGAGCCCAGGCTACCTGTGGCACTACCTAGCTCTCTGTCCACCACTCAATCCACAGTGCCTGCTAGCCTGGTATCACTGCAAGCATCAGAGGCCACCCAGGAAGAAAGGTACTTTCTTATAAAGTAAGAAAGAAAGAATAAGAGGCTGTCACCCTCTTATTCAGATGCACACTTCCCAAGTCCAGAGGCCTCACTGTGTCCTTCCTGCAGTCTATGGACTGCATTAGTGACTGACACGAGCTGGCCATGCTCTCACTGCTGTCATGCAGTCTATGGACTGCATTAGTGACTGACATGGGCTGGCCATGCCCTCACTGCTGTCATGCAGTCTATGGACTGTATTAGTGACTGACATGGGCTGGCCATGCCCTCACTGCTGTCATGCAGTCTATGGACTGCATT
>JANHMN010000023.1:1909499-1933253 GCA_030674055.1 Rhabdomys pumilio
GGATGGAGGGCTGCCTCATGTACCCACTGCCCCGGGGATGGAGGGCTGCCTCGTGTATCCAAGGCCCCGGGGATGGAGGGCTGCCTCGTGTAACCAAGGCCCCGAGGATGGAGGGCTGCCTCATGTACCCACTGCCCCGGGGATGGAGGGCTGCCTCGTGTATCCAAGGCCCTTGGTTCAGTTGTGGAAGGGAGGGAAAAAGAAGGAGGGATGGTTTTGGGTTTTTCAAGAGCTAGTATTTTTAAACAAAGTAACCACCTTCTTATTTCACTAGCACTCAGACACAGCCACCATCTATTGGCAGCATCGCTTCAGAAAAGAGTGGCTTCAAGCCGAGGATGTAGGAGCTGGAAAGACGGTTCCATAGTGAAGGCGCTTACTGCTACTAGAGAGCAGTCAGGGCTGAGGTATGCATACATGTGGGCAGGCAAACTGCGGACTCACATAAGTAAAACAATCTAAGAAAATGTTTTTCAAATAAAATAAAGCCGAAGATGTACCTCAGTGGTAGAGTGATTGTTTAGCATGTGCGAAACCCTGGGTTCAATACCCAGTGCTACCAAGAAAGGGGGCTGAGGGGAAGAAAGATGATTTAACAACAAGACACTATCATAAAAGACCTACTCATAAGACGAAAGACAACGCTTGCCACCAAAAAGCTGAGTGTGGGTAGTGCTGGGACAGTCAGCAGCCAGTGTCTCACACACACTGAGCGTGGGTAGTGCTGGGACAGACAACAGCCAGTGTCTCACACACACTGAGTGTGGATAGTGCTGGGACAGTCAGCAGCCAGTGTCTCACACACACTGTCCTGTTTGCTGGTGGGGCACTGAATCAGAGCAAATGAAGCCCCCAATTCATCACACAACAGCTGCAGACAAAGCAGAGGGGGACAGGAAAGAAGCCTGGGAGAGGATCAGACAAGGCAGAAACATCACTGCTCTCCCCGGGCCCAGAAACCCTAACCCCAGTTGGAGCTGTGGCTGCCACTTCTGGAGCCTGCAGCCTTTCATTCAGAAGCCCTGGACCCTTCGGAACCATATTCCTAGGAGCATTCCCGGGAATTAGAACGGAATGAAACAGGACTACAAAAATCACAGTAAACTTCTGCTGGCCTCTGTGGGGCCAGGCGTAGTGACCTGCCTTTTATCTCAGAACTCAGAAAATAAAGGCAGGAGGATCTAGGTGTGTTCGAGGCCAGGTAGGTCTAGAGTTCCAGGACAGCCATAAATAAATAAGTAAATGATAGTTAGATGGATGGATGGACGGACGGACGGACGGACGGACGGACAGACAGAATCACATTGTAGGAGATGACTCTATTGGAAAAGTCCATGTCTCCCAAGTGTGAAAGCCTGAGTTAGGTCCCCACAGCGGCAACCATGGCAGCCTCTAGCCAGCAGAGTCAAGAGAGGACCTGGTCTCTAGCTACTGCTTGGGTTGTCCTACAGGGCATTCATCTGGCCTCCAAGCTGACTTGGCCCCAGGCAGGCCACGTGTATACCAGAGACCCAGAGGTCTGCTCACCTGCATGTTCCGTTCATACTGCTTCTGTAGGGACCCTGAGGCAGATGTGGACACATCCAGGCCCGATGCTCCCTCCACTCGCTGAGAAATGAAGTTGTTGAGAGATCTCAGGGTTGACAGGACTGTGGTGTTCTCCCCGAGGTCTTCCATGGTCACCCTCCTTCTAGGAGACAGAGCAAAGGTCAGAGACAGCCTTCCCACGTGCTGTCTGCTGGCACAGTCCACTCCCCTAATACCCTCACGGAGTAAACGAACATGTTTTCAACATTAACATGAAGCCAATACTGCCAACATTGTGGAGAGGAAATGAGGCACAAAAATGAGGCATGCCTCGAGATATGCCTATGATATCAGTAGGTAGAGGCAGGAGGATCAGAAGTTCAAGACCAGCCTCAGCTACATGAGTGGGAGGCTAGCTTGAACAACATGAGACCCTGCTTGACAAAAGGGATGGGGGTGTGACATAGCCATTAATCCCAGCACTTACACAGAGGCAGGAAGAGCTCTGAGCACTCAAGGCCAGCCTGGTCTACACACTACATGGAAAGTTTCAGATCATCCAGGGCTGCACAGAGAGAACCCCATCTCCAAAAAGTGGTGAGCAGTTAAAAGGGCGCTCACTGCTTAGAATGTTTACCGCTCTTGCAGTTCCCAGCATCCATGCCAGCTAGTAACTGCCTGCAATTCCAGTTTCAGGAGCCCAGTGCCCTCTTCTGGCCTCCCTAAGCACTGAACTCATATACAGACATGCACACAATCAGAAATAAAAGCCAGGCAAGTGAGTTGGCTGAGAAGGTAAACTCCACGGAGCCCACAGATGCACAGCACCACCGCCCTTCACTCACACCAGGGCTCCCATGTGCCTACAAGAGAATGGCTCAAGCTTGAGTTCCCAGAAACCTGGACATGGTGGCAAGTGTCTCTGATGCCAGCACTCCTACTGCAAATTGCAAGATGGAGGCAGAAGAATCCTCCAGAGCTCACAGGCACAGAGCCTTGCACACACTGTATTGAGCAAGAAACTGTCTCTAACAAAATGGAAGACAAGAATCAACGTAAAGTTTTCTTGACCTCCATGGCACAGAGTCAGACAGAACTCACACAGATACACACAAAGAGAGACAGAACTATACAGAGACAGAGACAGAGACAGAGACAGAGACAGAGAGATTGTAAAACGTTCATACCACAAATCTTCAGCTCCAAGCAACTGTCTGAGCATCTGAGAGTTGGTCTATACATCAGACAGGCAGATAGACATTCCAGCTCCTGAGAGGAGATGCTCAGAGGCCCAAGAACACGACCCACCCCAAAGCCACACTCATTGCCAATGTGGCCTCTGGGGGTCAGAAACAAGCATGAAAAGTCAGGTGACTGTGGCCCCAGCAACGCTGTTAGCAGCAGTGCTGCCCACTGCCATCAGCTGGGTCGCACACACAGAGATCAGCTGGGTCGCACACACAGAGGGTCCTGCAGGTTCCTAGCACCCTCACTAAGCCTCAGCTTCCTCGTCCATAAACCCACCTGGACTGTAACCCACCTTGTAAAGGAGTCAGAGGGCCAATGCTGGACGTGGCACTGCCGCCACTCACAGGGAGCCTCCATCTGCTGGGTTTACATACTCTGCTCAGTCCACGGCACCTCAGCCAGCCCAGGCTTCTTACAAAGTGGTTACTTTGGATCTTGCAGTTTTTAGGACTTTGTGCGTGGGCTTTCTGTTTGTTTTATTAATATAAGTTCTCACTCTACAAACCCAGTTGGCTTGGAACTCACTCTGTAAGACAGGCTAGCCCCAAACTCACAGTGCCTAGACTTAAAGGCATGCACCACCAAGGTGGCTCCTCTTTTTCTTTTTAAGATTTGGTCTTGCTATCCAGCCCAGGCTAGGCTGAGACTGTGTTTTCAACCTCCAAGAGTCAGGCTGCTACAGAGCCAGCTAAAGCACTGATCCAAATTTCACCCTTTTGAGTAGAACCCAACCTTCCAGACTCAGATGGAACGGTGAGGGACAGACAAGACACCAACTATTCTGGCTCCCTGTGAGCTGAGAGTCTGGCGAACACTGGCTTTTGGCCCGCAGCCAAGTCACAGCTGGGAAAAGGAAAGGAGGAGGAAAGCCTGGTGCCAGAGGTCTGTCATCCCAGACACTTAGGAGCACAAGTTCAAGGCCCAACTGGGCAACTTAGTCTCAAAAAGGTAATAGGGCGGGGGGCAGAGTACATTTGCTCTGCTTGTGTGAAGCCCATTACAGCCCAATACCTGGCTGAGCTGGTTGCTGTTGGGTCAGGGTGTATGGGGTGAAGAGAGAAGACAAGGAGCAGGGAAGAGCAGTAGGTTTATGAGGAGAGCACAGGGGGAGAGGGGGGAGGATGGAGCCCACGACCCACTTCTACACTGTGACATTACAGGGGCCCAGCAATGGTACTGAAACTTAATACCTCCTTCTGGCACAGAGTGTGACACGGGAGGGAGCAGCTGGATGGGGATGGCCCCAGTACCTCTCCATCTCCATGACTTGGGTGTGGTAGGGCAGGCCTTTTTTCCCCTATGGTCTACATAGTGAATTCTAGGACAGCCAAGGTTACAAGAGAGACCCCACCTCTAAATAAATAAATGAATAAATAAATACAGCAAGTTTGAGGCCGGCAGACTGAGAGCCAGTTAAGCATCTCCAGAGGTGGCCGTTGTGAAAGTGGCTGAGGTGCCGACGACAGGAGGTTAAAGGGCTGTGGTGATCAGTAGAGGGGGTTCTCGCACTGAAGGGGGTTCTCACATTGAAGGGGGTTCTTGCACTGCAGGGGATTCTCGCACTACAGGGGGTTCTCGCACTGAAGGGGGTTTTCACACTGAAGGGGGTTCTCGCACTACATCTAGACATCTGAAAGTAGAACTTTCAGAGCAATACTCTGACAACTGTGCAGGAGAGAGCTGGAGGGTGAAGTGTTGTTTTTAATAAAATCTTAAATGTTCAGTTTTACCAATAAAGACTCGGGGGGCTAGGTGCTGGGGTGAAAGCCTGCTAGCTCAGAAAGGCACCCAGCTGACCTTGCTCCTCAGCTGATGTCCCAGAAGAAAAAGGCAGTTCTTCTCCACACCTGAAAAACCCTCACCCTGAAACGTCCCTCCCCTCTACTTCCTGTACGTCTCTCTATCCCTCCTCCTCACTTCCTCTTACTCTCTATGGTTTTTTTTTTTTCCTATGCTCACTCCCTGTCAACGGGTTGCTTGGTCCACCTCTTGACCTATGGTTGACTTTATTTAATCCTGTTTACAATACACAGAAAGCTCTTGGGTTAAAGGTGTGCGCTAGGGCTGAGCCACACCATAGCTAGAAACAGGTTTTTCCAGTAAATAACACATCTTGGGGTTCACACTGTGATCAGCTATCCTGCATCAGTGAAGTCACAGAGAGAAGTGAGAAGGATCTGGGTAGAAATGCCCACTCCCACCCCAGCAGGGGGAGGACAAGGCTGGGACCTGCATGAAAGGTGCATACTAGCCAAGGGCCCACAAGGCTGAGCTGGAGACAGGCAACAATGCTCACCACAGGCTTTCTGAAAGACTAGCAGTGGATAGAGAAGGGCAAACCCAAGGCTCTCTTCAGACCAGTGAGTTGGCATGGACCAGGGAAGGAGTCGAGTGAGTGAGGAGGAGAGTTACATGCTGATTCGGCTCACACGGGCTGTACTGGCAGGACTGCTGCCCTCCCGTGGGCATGGAGACCAAGCAAAAGGAGAAGAGGACTGGATAAGGACAACGGGCTGCATACAGCTGTCAGACTGAAGCCAGGAGCTAGAAAAATGAAACACTGCAGAGTGCAGACACTCAGGAAACAGAAGTTCAGAAGTACAGAAGTTCTTGAGTGGCAGACAGTGACAGATGGCATCTAGTCAGGAAGAAAGAACTAGGCTCTGTAAGGGCAGAAGACATGGCTGGGATTTTGTGACCCTGGTTGGGTGTTCTTCTCAGTTTGGGATAACGGAATCTATGTGGGATGTCTGTAACTTTAATGTCTGAGTGTGGGGCTGGGGAAATGGCTCCGTGGGCAAAGATGCTTCCCACGAAGCCTGCTGACCTTATCTGAAGCCCCATGACTCAAACGGAGGAAGGGAAGACTGACTCCCA
Organism: Rhabdomys pumilio; assembly: GCA_030674055.1. Taxonomy (NCBI): domain Eukaryota; kingdom Metazoa; phylum Chordata; class Mammalia; order Rodentia; family Muridae; genus Rhabdomys; species Rhabdomys pumilio. Next base: position 1,915,152 of record JANHMN010000023.1, read on the forward strand.
CTCTGTGACACCTGACGCCTGGAATTTAGACACCAGGGCCTTCTTAAGAATGGGGTCTACGGCCGGCTGGGCAGTGGTGGTGCACGCCTTTAATCCTAGCACTTGGGAGGCAGAGACAGGCAGATTTCTGAGTTCGAGGCCAGTCTAGTCTACCGAGTGAGTTCCAGGACAGCCAGGGCTACACAGAGAAACCCTGTCTAAAAAAATAAAAAAATAAAATAAAATAAAAGGGGGAGGGGTCTATGGAGCACCCTCACAACGAAAGCAGACAGATCAGGACTAGGCAACATCTTAGCCTTTAACTCACTCTCGGTGCCCTCACAAACAAGTCCCTAGTCCCCCTAGGACAGAGGACTCTAAGACAGGTCCAGAATATTCTGATAAGTCTGGATAAGTAGACCCTTCATGTGATAAGAACAAAATAGACTTGCCAGCAACTAGCGGTACTGCCCTGGGCTCAGAATCCACGATGGTGCCCATCAGGAGCCAAGTAATCACACAGCCTTTCTTTCGGAGGTCACCTAACTGCCCTAGAACTTCCAATTAGAGTCGGCCCAGGGGACAGTGAGTGAACCAAAGAGGTTGTGGTCCCTGTCCTGAGTGTGGAAGGAATGTGCATGTGCCTCAGTAACTGTCTAAATGCCTTCACAGTCTTCACAATCTTCTGGGGACAGAATGGAGAGGCTGACATATGTGTCAGGCCAGGTCAGACTGAAGGGCCAGCTAAGGTGTTGCATTCCTTATGGAGGTGGAGAGGGTCAGCGGCAAAGGAGTCTAAGCACATCTCAGTCGGAGAAAGGCCCTCGAGAAGAAAAGAAATATATTTGAGAGGCTGAGAAACCCTGTCTCCAAAAACCAAAAAAGAATAAGGGTTTCAGAAGCCACACCATCACACAGGTCACGAACGTGCCATCCCAAGCTGTACCCTCTCTTGCAGACAGCAGATATTCCAGATCATCGGCTACTGATGGCTCCTGAGTCGACAGGTACACACACACCTTCTTTCTGGTTTCAGACAAGGGACAGCCTGAGAACCTGGCACTTGATGACACAGGTCTGTCATTCCAGGTATTCAGAAGGTTGAGACAAATTCAAGGGCTGTTGGCCAGTGCAAGGCTAACAATAAAGAAGTAAGGGGAGGCAGCAGAGCATGACTGCTTAGCATACGTGAAGCCCTAGGTTCAATCACACGCACATACTGCATGGAGAGAATGAGGACCGAATACAGTTCAACCTACAATGCACTTTAGGTCAAGACAGACAAACAAGGTTCCATGTCTAGGACCCACACGGAGGAAGAAGAGAACTAAGTTCTCCTCCAACCATGACAGGAAGCCTAGTTGTATATGGGTGAACACACACAATTAATTAATTAGCCGATCAATTAATTTTTAAAAGGTCTTGGGGACAAAGCTCAGTGGTAGAATGCATAAGGTCCTATGTCAATCAACAGTACTGCCAAAAACAAAGAGACACACACAATTAATTAGCCAATCGATTAATTTGTAAAAGGGCTGGAGACATAGCTCAGTGGTAGAGTGCATAAGGCCCTAGATTCAACACAGACACACAATTAGCTGGGTGGGGGGGCATAGCTCAATGGTAGAATGCATAAGATCCTACATTCAACCAACAGTACTACCAAAAACAGACAGACAGACAGACAGACAGACAGACAGACAGACAGACACACACACACACACACACACACACACACACACACACACACACACACAATTAGCCGGGTGGGGACACAGCACACGCACACATAGGGCTTGACATACGACTCAGCGCTTACTGGGGCTTGCCACCAGGACTGTCAACTTGAGTTCGATCACTCGGACCTACGAGATAATCGAGTCCAACTCCAGGAGCCCTTCAGCCTACAGCCAGCCACTCCGTCCCCTCCGCCCGGTCCCGGTCCCGATCCCGGTCCCGGCACGCCTCCCCGCGCCCTGCAGCGGGACACGAGGGTGGGAGACCGTCCCCAGCGGCCCCGGGAGGGCGACACGGGAGACCCTGCAAAGGAAAGGCGCGCGTCAGGACCGACTCGGACTGTGTGCGTGGCCGATGGCAGCAGGCAGCCCCCTCCCATGGCCTCGTTCTCGTCCCGCCGCGCGCGCAGCGCCCGGGGCGCCCGCAGAGCCAGGCGCTCGGTCACCCACCTCAGTTGAGGAGACGGGTGCTGCAGCAGCCGCTCAGATCTCCCTCCTCTCCGCCGGTGCCAATGGATCGCGAGACTTCCGCCAGGGTCTCGCGAGATCTGAGAAAAAACGGCCCGTAAAGAATCAAATATGCGCGCCACAGACGTGTCCTGAGGACAAGATGATGTCCTGCCAGGGAGCTTGTCCCGCAGGGCGCTCTTCCATTGCCACTGAGTGCGCGGTAATGTGTGGAATAGCACTGTTTAGGAGGGAATGTTTGTTTGGTTTTGTTTTTGAGACAATGTTTCTCTGTGTAGCCTCGAACTCATAAAGATCCACCTGCCTCTGCCTTCCCAGTGCTGGAATTAAAGGCTCGCACCATAACTGGGGGTCATGGAAAGGGAACAGAGTTTTGGAAGTTGAATTTTCTCTGAATCTTGCCACTATGTAGACACTGGTTATTTCGTTTGGGCCAGTGTTTTCATTGGTTAGTTTGTTTCACTTTCTTTCCTTTGTGAATGAGAAGTCCTGAGAAGTTGTGACTGCAAAGGCGGATTAGCTGGTTGCCTTCCATCGATCACGCTGCGGGTCCAGAGCCTGATCAGAATTTGTCTAGGGCTATATCTTTAACCTCCTTTGTACCCATTGCTTACCCGCCTCTGTGTCAGCTCTAACGTGTTGTGATTAATGGATAAAAAAACTCTTGGAATAAATTAAAACCCAGTTTCTACCAACCAAAAGCCCATGGACAGCACCAGAAGCATATAGCTGTTATTTCTCTGCTTTGTTGTAGCGGCCTATTTAAATCTTCCACCAGTTGTGGGGTGGTTTTTTTTTATTATTATTTTGTGTATGGGTGTTTTGTGTGCTTGCATGATGCCCATAGAGACCAGATGAGAGGACAGCAGGTGGTCTGGAACGGGAAGTAGATGTCTGTGAGCCAAGATGTGTGTGCTGAGCATTGAACCTGGGTCCTCTAGAAGGGAAGCCCGTGATCTTAACCGCAGCCATTTCTCCCGCCTGCCATCAATGGTTTGGTTTGCATTGGTTTGGTTTGGGTTTTGGTTTGTCTTGTTTGGGTTTTGGTTTTTTAAGACAGGGTTTCTCTGTGTAGCCCTGGCTGTCCTGGAACTCAAGGCTGGCCTCAAACTTACAGAGATCCACCTGCTTCTGCCTCCTGCCCCCCTCCCTCCCCACCCCACCCCCACGCCCCCAAGTGCTGAGAATAGAGGAGTGCACCACCACTAATGCATTTTTAAAGTGCCTCGATTCATGACTTTCTTTATTCTGTTACTATAAAAACTTCCTCACTGATTCCCAACTGGAACATGGGATTTGGGGTAACATAAGTCTGTGTTTCTGGAACATAATCATTAGTATTTGTCCCAAGAATAAATGATCTCTCCAGCAGGGTGGTAGTGGCACATGTGTTTAATCGCAGCACTCTGAAGGCAGAGGCAGGAGTATCTCTGTGAGTTCCAGCCTAGCTCGGGCTACAAAGCAAGTTCCAGGACACCCAGGAAAACCCTGCCTGGAAAAAAATAAAAAATAAAAAAATTGGACTGCAGAGATGGCTCAACCGTTAAGAGCACTGACTGCTCTCCCAGAGGTCCCAAGTTCAATTCCCCACAACATGGTGGCTCACAACCAGCTGTAATCTGTCTATAATGTGTCCGGTGCATCTGAAGACAGCAACTGTACTTGTATAAATAAAATAAATAAATCTTTCAAAATAAAAATAAAAAATTCCCTCATCCCTTTTGAGATACATGTTGTGTTTTGGGGTCAAGGTGACAAACAGAATCTTACCCTGTAGCCCAGGTTTGGCCTGGACCTCACAGCAAGCAACCCATCTGCCTTCTGAGGGCCAGTGAGATGGTCAAGCCCCTCAACTGGCCCTTTGGTTATCAGACTACTGAAAAAAAAAAAGGGCCGCAAGACACTGGACTCCTCCTGAGGACCTCCTCCCTAGAGGAGAAAAGGCTAACACCCTTGGGGCAGACACAGGAAGAACTTCTCTCTGGGAAAATATTTCTGTTCGTCAGCTGAAGGTGAGGAAAGGCTTGGTGCTGAGACACTGCTGGGACTGAGCACACGGCCAGCTTCCTCCTGCCTTTCTCTTCAACCTTCTATTTCAACCCTAGGCTCCTGACACTGGGACGTGGGGACATCCTGGATCCAGATTTAAGTCCCTCTTCCCACTGAGGCCACACTGAAAAAGTTTCCTGTCTCTGATTTGCTATCAACCTGGCTCTTTGAAATTGAGGAGGAGTGGCCAAGCCTGGCTTGTTAGAACCCAGCCCGTGGTGATGCTTACTCTCTTAACACGGGGATGACAAACACTGCCGTGCGTGCCGCCATGCCTAGCTGGTATTTTGTGTGTTTCAGTGGGATTTGGGGTTTTGTTGTGGGTTGGTTGGCTTTGATGTTTTCAATATTGTCTCACTATGTAGCCCTGGCTGGCCTTGAACGCAGAGATCCTTCTGCCTCTGCCTCCCTGGTGCTGGGATTAATGGAGTGTTTCACTTTTCTCAGCCTAGGATTTGTTGTTGTTGTTCCTTGTTTTTGTTTGCTAGGCTGAAGCTCTTCTATTGAATTGTACTCCCAGAATTTCTCTTATTTTAATTTGACAGAGTCTTCTTAAGTTGCCCAGCCTGGCCTTGAACTCTTGGTCATCCTGCCTTGGCCTCCCTCACTTGTGTTACAAGTTACACTCTGGAGTGTGGTCTTGCAACACCAGGGCTCTTGCCTGACAACACTATGGAGGCCAAGGCAGAGGCAGGTCAACCCTAAGAGATGGCAACAATCTTCCTGTCACAGTGTGTCTCTGGTAACACTGTATCTGGTTTTGCTTGGTCAGTTGGTTGGGCTTTTTGGTTTGTTTTTTCAAAACAGTTTCTCTACGTAGCTGTGACTCTCTTGGAACTCTGCCTGCCAAGTGGTTGGGTTTAAACACATGTACTATCAGAGGGTAGAGTACTTGCCTGGCATTTATGAAGCCCTGGGTTCAATCCCCAGCACTGCATAGACCAGGTGTGGCAATGCATGCCTGCAATCCCAGCAGAGAGGATGGTGAGTCAGCCTGAGCTAGAGGACAGACATGCCTGACTCTGGCCTTATAGAGTGTCTTCAGCTCCTAGGAGCTTAACAGTATATCTTTTTTTAAAGATTATTTTATTCATAGTGGTGCTTTGCCTGCATATATGTCTGTGTACCACATGCATGCCTGGTGCTTGAGGAAGTGGCTAGCCTCCAGGTGGGTGCTGGGAATGGAACCCAGGTCCTTTGCAAGAACAAGTACTCTTAAGCACTGAGCCATTTCTTCAGCTCCAACTGTCTATCCTTTCAGAAGGAAAACTTCCACAATGAAATTGTGCTTTCTACTGAACCTTCTGCTGTGCTGACTGATGAATCAGAACCTCGGTATTTGCAGGAAGGTTGGTAGCTTGCAGATACGGAGGCTAATGAGAACTTATTTTTGACTGTTCAGCCATTCCTTGCCCACTTGCACGTCTGACCTAACGTCCTGTGAGCAACAGATAAAACCTCTCAGAATGCATTCACTTAACAACCTTTAATATCCATGAACTAGAAGGCTAAATGTCATCAGATAATGTTTAAGGCATGTAGCCCGGATTTCTCTGCTTTGCTGTAACCACCTACTTAGCTTCCACCAATGTATTTGAAAAAGTGACTTGACTGTTAGGCAGTGGTGGTAGCAGCCCACCTTTAACTCCAGCACTCAAGAGGCAAGGGCAGGTGGTCTACAGCCAGAGTTCCAGGACACCCAGGGTTATACAGAAATACTGTCTCAAAAATAAAAACAAAAGAGAAGAAAAGCGCTTTGACTTACTTTGTATTCCTTCCTTAGCCACAGCCATTCCGTTGGTGCTCCACCCACTCTGAGGTGAAAGCAAGCCGTGTTTTTCATCAACACTTCCGATTAGGAGCCCTCTGCCTTCACTTACCCATTTTAGCTGTCAGCAAGGCTGACCTCATGCAGTCCAGCTGTTGTGAACCCTGCACAGACCCATTGAAGAAGCGACAAAGCAGCTGCAAAGGCTTGGCGCCAAAGTGAATCTGGCTTCACCTGTCCTATTTCCAACCCCGTGCCAGACGTTTTGCCATGAAAAGCCTTTGTGAACTCCAGCAGCGGTTTTACCCAGGCCCTAGGGGGAGCACTTCCCCAGAGCACCCACCAGGCCTGTGGTAAGTGCAAACGGGGCTTTCACAGCCCTAAGAACTGATAGAGGTGCAGACACAGCTTCCACCGCCTCCCCCGCCTCTATAAGGAGAGGCTCTTCCCATGGTTTTTGGTTGCTTATTTATGTGTGGGTATTTGGCTGGAATGTATGTGTCTGTGCATCACATTAGCACAGTGCCCATGAAGACCTGAACAGGACACTGGATCCCCTGGGACTAATTACTAATGGTTGGGAGCTGCTATGTGAGGGCTGAGACAAACCTGGGTCCTCTGGAGAAAGAGCTCTCTCTGCAGTCCCTCCAAGTCTGTCTGTCTGTCTCTCTCTCTGTCACACACACTCACACACACTCACACACACACACACACACACACACACACACACACACTTTCTCTCACAGATGATGATAACCGTGTAGCCCATTTTTTTCTAAAGCTGGGTGACATTCACAGAGGAGCAAGTGCCTCGCTGTGTGCTTTGGCAATGACTTTTACGGGCTTTGGAGAAAAGTATCAACACAGTATATTCTTCCACCAAAAAGATAAACAAAAACAAAGCACCCCCAGCCCAGGCATGAATTCACACAGAACGCCTCCCCCTAATTGCTCTAGGGAATGTCTGAAGAACAAAGGCACTGCCAGTGTTCACCCGAGATGGGGAGAGCAAGCCTTCCATAGAAACCTCAGCCTCCGCCTCTTCCCACCAGTCAACCGAGTGGCAGACTTGCTGTGCTCAGAGAGCACCACAGGAATGCCTGCTCCTCTCAACTGCCAGGTCTAGGAGCTGAAGACAGTCCAGAAGGCCAGAGCCAGGGGTGTCTGTCCTCTGTAGCTCAGGCTGACTCACCATCCTCTCTCTGCTGGGATTTCAGGCATGCATTGCCACACCTAGTCTCTGCACTGCTGGGGATGGAACCCAGGGTTTCATAAATGCCAGGCAAGCACTCTACTCATTGAGCCACACTCCCAGCCTAGCAAAAGGGTTCCGTTGCTTTTGTTCTTTTCCTGCTCCCTGGCCCTTGAATACCGGATCTCTTTTTGTTTTGGGGGTGCTAGTGAATCTATTTGGGGCCATCCACACAATACACAGGCTCTTCACTGCTGAGCCTTGATCCCAGCCCATCCAATCAATGGTCCTTCTCCCTCCCTCCTTTCATCCACTGAGCCTTGATCCCAGCCCATCCAATCAATGATCCTTCTCCCTCCCTCCTTTCATCCACTGAGCCTTGATCCCAGCCCATACAATCAATGGTCCTTCTCCCTCCCTCCTTTCATCCACTGAGCCTTGATCCCAGCCCATCCAATCAATGGTCCTTCTCCCTCCCTCCTTCATCCACTTATTTATTTATTTATTTACTTATTTACTTATTTATTTATTTATTTATTTATTTATTTATTTATTTATGTGTAGTCCTGGCTGTCCTGGAACTCGCTCTGTAGACCAGGCTGGCCTCAAGTCACAGGTCACAGAGGTCCTCTTGTAATCCCAGCACTCGGGAAGCAAGGGTTAGGGGCCTGGTTATGGGCCCACAGTTTGGGTTACATAGTGACACTCAATCTCAAAAACAAACAGACAAATAAACAAAAGCCAGAAAACTCAAATCATGAGAGAGAAGACTGTTGTGTTGTCAGTATTTAAAAGCCTCGGGAGGAAAGGCTTTCTTTGGCTCATCCCAACAATACTCCATCCCTAAAGGAAATCACAGTGGGCTCTCAGTAATTCAAGCAGAGGCCATGGGGGTGCTGTTTACTGGCTTGTTCCTCAGTCTTGCTCACCCCACTTGGTCATACAACTCAGGTCCACCTGCCTAGGGATGGCACCGCCCCCACAGGGCTGGGCCCACCCCGCCCCGCCCCGCCCCGCCCCGCCCCCATCAGTCACTCATCAAGACAACTTCTCACAGGCTTGCCCACAGGCTGAGCCGACGGAGGCAAGTCCTCAGTCCGATTCTTTCTTCCCAGACACAGGTAGGTTTGTGTCACATTGTCAAAAACTAACCTTGCCAGTATATGAGTTCATATTGTGCACATTATGTGTGTGCGTGCATGTGAGAGGTCAGGGCCAACTTCCAGAGGTTGGTTCTCTCTTGAAGCTATAGGGGTCCTGGACACTGCACTCGGGGCGTCAGGCTTAGCAGCAAGCCCCCTTTACTCACTGAGCCATGGCGCTGCCCACTCTTAGCACTTTTTCATGGCCCAGAGGTGCCTCAGGGTGCTGTCCATATCCACAACGCCGCTTGGATCCGCGCTCCGGAAGCGCTCCCGGAAGGGCAGACTCACTGCTTCGGGGAGCCTCTCCTCGCACGGTACTGTGTGGCTAACAGGTACACCTCTGAAGACTCTTTCCTGCTGGCCTCCGGTTTCACGACCTTTGTGCTCTGGAATTCTTGGGTCAGTCTCTTCTGCAGCAGCTGGCTTTTACTTCCGGCCCAGGTTTTACACAGCAGTGTACCCCCGGGATGCAGGATGTCCACAGCCATGTCCACAAGGGTCAGGCACAAGCTAATGAGTCTGTCGTGATCGAGGTCTCGGATGCCAGTGGCATTCGGTGCCATGTCACTCAGGATCACATCTGCTCTCCTTCTGGGAAGCAGTTCTAAAATTCTCTGTAAAGTTCTGGGGTCAGTCACATCAGCAGGGCATAGAAAAGTTGCTCCCGCCAAAGGGAATATGTGAAGAAGATCGACCCCAAGCACGAAGCCCATGGGAGAGCTGGAATCTACGGAAGTAACACAATGTGTTATTACACCGCGAATAATCTCCCTACCAAAATACAAGCCACAAAAGGAAGTCAGGGAGGCACCAAGACAAGGATAACAGCTAACATGCACTTATGTGCACAAAAGACCTTTTGTATGAAGATACATGAGTTAGATGTAATGGCACAGGCTAGAATCCCAGCACTTAGGAGTCTGAGGCAGGAGGACTGTCACAAGTTCAAGGCTAGTTTGAGCTACCAATTGAGATCTTGTCTCTCAAAGTGGAAAAAAATAAAGACACGTAATGGAAGGTAAGATGTCCTCTAATTTTTTTGTTTGTTTGTTTGTTTTTTCTAGAGACAGGGTTTCTCTGTGTAGCCCTGGCTGTCCTGGAACTCACTCTGTAGACCAGGCTGGCCTCGAACTCAGAAATCTGCCTGCCTCTGCCTCCCAAGTGCTGGGATTAAAGGCGTGCGCCACCACCGCCCGCCATAAAGTTATTTTTGTTGCTACGTCATCACTGTAATTTTGCTGCCGTTATGAATCATAATATAAATATCTGATAATATCTGATATGCAGGCTTATCCGAAATGCGACTCTCAAAGGGGTCACAACCCACAGAGAGAAAACCACCGCTGACCCACCTTCCTAGCATCACCGCCACCCCATGTCCTCTCCCCAAATCCCAAACTCTGCCCTTTTTTAATGAGTGCCAATATACTGTGTAGCTGGGATGATCTTGAACTTCTAATCCTGCCTCACCTCGTAGGCCTGTGGGAGCCTAACCTAACTTAGCAGGTGACTTAGACCCCAGCCTGTGTTATATTCCTCCATAACTCTTGTCTCTATACCCACTCAGAAAGCTCCTCAATGTCTCTGGGTGATGAGCGGCTCACTAGTATTCCCTCCAGCTCAAGGCAATCAGAGGAGCTGGGAGCAACAGTGAGTCCCACCTGCGCCTGTGGCGTTGACGCTCTGCACTGCCACCTGACTCCAGGCTCCCGGAGCGGCCCCGCAGTCCAGCACCCGGAGACCAGGTCTCAGGATGTGATGCTTCTCATTCATCTCCAGGAGCTTGAAGGCGCTGCGGCAGCGGTAACTCTCCACCTTTGCGGCCTTCACAAACGGGTCCTTTAGATGCCGCATCAGCCACAGGTGCTCAGCGCCCGTCCGGCCCTTGTAGTGACATACTGCTGTGTGCAACCTCCGAACCTTAAGGGGAACGCCTACCAGCTTCGGATAGCTGAAATGGTGAGAAAGGAGTTAGCAGATGGACATTACACAGAGAGGCAAGCAGGTGGTCTTGGCTCAACCTACTCCCCCCGCCCCGCATATGTATGTGCGGTATGCATGCATGTGTATTTGCATGTATGTGCACATGTGTCTGAGTATGTATGGGGACCCAAAGTGGAAAAGGGACGTCCCCTTGCTTGCTCTCTACCTTACATATTAAGGTAAGGTCGCTAACCTGCCAGTCTATCTCGCCAGCTTTCTCCAGGGACCCCTTCTCTCTGCCTCCCCAGCACTGGCGTTACATTTGGTCAGCACACAAGTCCAGCATTTTGTAGGTTCTGGGGATCCGAACTCCAATCCTCACTCCTGCACAGCGTTTTCCGCGGACCTATTTCTACGTTGCAAGCCTCACTCAGGAATAAACATCGTACACCCGTGTCCCGGTCCCCGGGCCGGAGGTCGCCAGCGCTCTTCTGCAACACAATTCACTGAGCTCCCCACTACTGTCATCTACTCCGCTCCCGCTTGCAACAGGCGCCCTTTCAGTGTAGGAGAACCCCGTAACTCCACTCACCCGGCCATGGTTGCTTGCTGGCGGTTTCCTCCCGCCGCCGGAAGTCCCGCCCTCGCTTCCAACGCGAAGCTCCGCCCCGGGAAACCGGCTGTGGCGCGAAGGTATGGATGGCTCGCAGTGCTTGTGATCTGGGTGCGAGCGAGACGCGGGGGATCGGGAGTGGGGTGCCGGGGGAGATCTGGGGAGGAGAAGAGGCGGAAGGACTAGGAAGCTGCTTCAAGCCCACCAGGAAAACTGGGGTGCGGGGTAGACGGGAGGTCGGGAAGACCAGGGGAACTACAGAAAGTGGGGAGCAGAAACGAGAGGAAGAGGGGACCAGGGTGGTAAGCTGGTGCGTACGTAGGCAGTTTACAGCCTGGCTATACCAGGCATAGCCCCTGGAAGGAGAGACTAGGGAACGGCATTGGCAGAGGGCCCCCTGCAAGCAGGTTCTGGGCTCTGCACTCCATGTGCACTGTCTCCAACACCTGCATCAATTGACCCCGACTCAGCACCCCAAACCCTAGCATTTGAAAGTTCCCTGGCACGCTTCCGATTTACCATCTAACACAGCTACCTGCTCTGACGGGGCACTAAATTAATGTCCAGGATACCCTTGTTTGCATATAGGCTCTGCCATTTAACCCGTTTCAAATTTAGACGGAGTATTAGTTTTCTCTATAGAAAATAAGAAAGTCTTACACTGTTCTTACTATATGACTCAGATTTTGAGAACAAGGTTGATTGGAACTGGGGTGATAGACACCTGTGAAATGCTTGCCTCACGTGCATGAGAACCTGAGTTCGAGGCTCAGAACCCACATAAAAAACCATGGTGGTATGCACCTGTAACCTACCTCAGTGCCAGGAAGCAGAGATAGTTTGGTCCCCAGAGGAGTCTTCTCAGTCTCTCTGAATCCATGAGCTACAGGCTCCAGTGAAAGACTCTGTCTCATTCATATGTGTATGTAATGTATGTATGCGTAAGTGCAGAGACAGACAGACAGACAGACAGAGATGTCTCAGTGGTTAAGAGTACTTGGTGCTGTTGTATTTTGATTCTCAGCACCGATGTAAGGTGGCTTGCAACTGCCTGTAACTCCAGCTTCAGGGGAATCCATCATCCTCTTCTGACTTCCACGAGTAGCCACATGAATTTTTGCATACAGAGACAAACAACAACACACATGCACACATAAATAAAAGCAAAATCCTTGAAAAAAATAAGGTATGGGCAGGAAAGAACACCAGGTGCTCCTGGAGAGGGAGGACCGAGATCAGATTCCCAGCACAACCATCTTTTTTTGTGTGTGTGAAAATTTTTATTGGATATTTTATTTACATTTCAGATGCCATCCCCTTTCCCCATTTCCCCTCCCTAGAAAAGCCCTATCCCATCCCTGCTTTTCCTTTTTGCTTTTATACTATTTGTTGTTGTTGTTGTTGTTGTTGTTGTTGTTTTGTTTTCTTTTGTTTTGTTTTCGAGATAGGGTTTCTCTGTGTAGCCCTGGCTGTCCTGGTACTCACTCTGTAGACCAGGCTGACCTTGAACTCAGAAATCCACCTGCCTTTGCCTCCCAAGTGCTGGAATTAAAGGCGTACGCCACCACCGCCCGGCTATACTATTTTTTTAATGTTAATCAAAGGCTTTGTAAGTTTGGTAATGCTCAATAATAAGATGCCCATACAATTAGAAGTGTAACCCAATACCCAACCTAGATATATCAGTGATCTTTGACTGGTGGAGACACGCGAACATCCGCCTCCATGTCCCCCACTTCTATTGTCACCTAGCTCCTCCTCTCCTCCTTCTCCTCCTCTCCTTACTCCTCCTCTTTCTCTCCTTACTCCTCCCACCTTAGCTCCTCCTACACATCACCCTTCCTGTTAAAACTTTTCTCTTAAATACAATTAGAGCATAACTATACCGATTTGGGTCAGTAAGGTACAAGATAGAAGTAATACCCAGTCCATCATTTTGTTGACTAAACAGAACCTCTGTCATCTCTCCTAACTAAAAGACTTAGTTCTGAACCTGGCTTTTTTTTTTTTTTTTCTTGGCTTTAGAATGAATGTCAGCTGAAAACCATCTTCTCAAAACTTTTCTCTCAAAGTAAATAGCCGGGATTGGCTATGAGACTATAAGTCTTCAATCCCGTCAGAAATTCAGAATGACTGAGTTAACTGAAATTATGGGAAGCACAAATCATAGCTTCTAAAACTTAGCCAATTTATAGAGACCACTGAGCACCTGGACAGTCCCTATACTACAAAACGTTGGAGCATTCAATCTTCAGCCTTCTGACCAAGGATCATCTGACAGACCTTAGTGATGCAGAATTATTAAGGGCTGATTACTCTGCCTTGGCAGATATAATCAGTCGACTATTCTGCAAGTGTGTCCTTTTCTGGACAGTGATTTGTCTGTAGATAAAAAAAGACAATTCTTGCCGAGTGGGTGTCTCACCACAATTGGAATAACTCCAAAGATGCTCAATTTCTTCTTAGAATCTAAGACAGGAAGCTGTCAGGGGCAGACAGGTCTCTAATCAAAATGGACATTAATACAGAAATGTTTGTAATGTGAATTCTGTGGACTTCTGACATTTTGAAAACCAACTATCCATATAAGGCAATCTGGACTGTTGTCTGTTAACTCCTTTCAGCTATTTCTAAATATAAAAAACACCCTAACAATAAACTCAGAGCCATGAATTTGCCATAGGCCCTTAATTCACAGGCTAACCATCTCAAATCAGTTAAAAAATTTAAAGAAGGACTGGGTCTAAGCCTTGTATTCCTAAACGTGTTATATAGGCACAGCGCCTATGAGAGTAACAATATTCTTCTCACTTTTGTATCAATAAGAAGCTCGTACCAATGAAAACCTTAAATTTGAAATCAAAGTAAATTTTGTACCATTTAAGAAATTATAACGTCATCTTAATAACAATTATACATATTTCTACGAATAGGTTATGGCTATGCAATAAATCCTAGCTAATCCTCCCTGTTCCAACAAAACCACTACTTTTCCCTAGAAAGACAGCCCAATATTAACCACCTCAGCCCCCAAGCCAAGGGAATAAGGGTGCCGACTCTTCATTAACTTCTTCAAGCTGATTATGGGTGTTGAGATATTAGAGGAGGGGCAGGGGGGAGAGTAAATTGATAAGCCTCTGACGCTGTGTCTTCACTGCATCAAGCTGGAATTCCAGGACATCAGAGGTTCGAGCAGGTCTGCTCAACTCACTTGATGAGTAGATACACCAAGGCTGTGTATTCTTCAATATACAATTCTCAAAACAAATTTAGTATCAAGATAATTTTTTGTTTGAATTCTGGAATCTAGTCTTCTGGCAGCCTGCCTTTGTCATGTCTAATCCATATAATTCTGGGAGTTACTATGAGGGTGTGCTCCCACCATCCTCCCATTTTCGCCTCCCTGCTCTCAAATTCCCCAACACTAGGGAATCCAAATTTTCAGGCACCAAGGCCCTCTACTTCCACTGATGTCTAACCCCTTACCCCATTCCCCCTCCTCCAATTACTATGAGGGTGTGCTCCCAACATCCTCTCATTCCCACCTCCCTGCTCTTGAAATTCCTCAACACTAGAGAGTCCAAACTTTCAGGTACCAAGATCCTCCACTTCCACTGATGCCTGGCAAGGCCACAGTCACCTACGTATACAGGTGGAGCCATGAGTCCCTCCCTTTGTGTTCTCAGGCTGGAGATTTTAGAATGGCTACTCCTGCTTGTTTCTTAGGGCCATTTGCTTAAAAATTTGTTTTCCAGCCTGTTGCTCTAAGGTAGAGTCTGTCTTTGTCACTGAGGCAGGTTTCCTGTATGCAGCAAAATGCTGGGTCCTGTTTATGTATCCAGTCAATTAGTCTATGTCTTTTAATTGGGGAATTGAGTCTACTGATGTTAAGAGATATTAAGGAACAGTGGTTGTTGCTTCCTGTTATTTTTGTTATTAGAGGTGGAATTATCTTTGTGTGATTATCCTCTTTTGGATTTGTTGAAAAAGGACTACTTTCTTGCTCTTTCTAGGGTATAATTTCCCTCCTTGTATTGGAGCTTTCCTGCTATTATCCTTTGTAATGCTGGGTTTGTGGAAAGATACTGTGTAAATTTGGTTTTGTCGTGGAATATCTTGGTTTCTCCAGCTATGGTAATTGAGAGTTTTGCTGGGTATAGTAGCCTGGTCTGGCATTTCTGTTCTCTTAGGGTCTGTATGACATCTGTCCAGCATCTTCTAGCTTTTATAGTATCTGGTGAGAAGTCTGGTGTAATTCTGATAGGTTTGCCTTTATATGTTACTTGGCCTTTTCCCCTTACTGCATTTAATATTCTTTCTTTGTTTTGTGCACTTGGTGTTTTGATTATTATGTGACAGGAGGTATTTCTTTTCTGGTCTAATCTATTTGGCGTTCTATAGGCTTCTTGTATGTTTATGGGCATCTCGTTCTTTAGATTAGGGAAGTTTTCTTCTATAATTTTGTTGAAGATATTTATTGGCCCTTTAAGTTGAGAATCTTCACTCTCATCTATAACTATTATCCTTAGGTTTTCTCATTGTGTCCTGGATTTTCTGGATGTTTTGTGTTAAGAACTTTCTGCATTTTGCGTTTTCGTTGACAGTTGTGTCAATATTTTCTATGGTATCTTCTGCACCTGAGGTTCTCTCTTCTGTCTCTTTTATTCTGTTGGTGATGCTTGTGTCTATGACTCCTGATTTCTTTCCTAGGTTTTCTATCTCCAGGGTAGTCTCCCTTGGTGATTTCTTAATTGTTTCTACTTCCATTTTTATGTCCTGGATGGTTTTGTTCAATCCTTCACCTGTTTGGTTGTGTTCTCTTGTAATTCTTTAAGGGATTTTTGTGTTTCCACTTTAAGGGCTTCTACCTGTTTACCTGTATTCTCCTCAAATTCTTTGAGAGTGTTATTTATGTCCTTCTTAAAGTCCTCTATCATCATCATTAGAAGTGATTTTTAAATCTGAATCTTGCTTTCCTAGTGATATGGGGAATTCAGGACTTTCTAGTGTGGAAGAACTAGGTTCTAATGATGCCAAGTACCCTGGGCTGCCAATGCTTATGTTCTTGTGCTTGCCTTTTGCCATCTGGATCTCCTTAGTGCTACCTGCACTGTCTCTGATTGGAGTCTGTCTTTCCTATTATCTTGGTTGTATCAGAACTGTGTGGGGTGGGTGCTGGGGTAAGAGCTGGGGCCCAAAATCTGCTGAGTGCTCTGGGCCAGGAGTGACTTCCTGGGTCCTTGTGGGTCCCAGTTACTCCGTTTGGGGCGGGCATTGCTGTCTGCTTACCTAAGATACTGCCGGAGTTAGAGCTCCTGGGAGCCCTGCTTCCTCTGGGTTCTGTGAGATTGGGGGCAGAGCTGCTGCCCCGAATCTGCTCAGTGCTCGGGCCCAGACCGGAAGAAACCAGTTGCTCACAACCATCTTTAACTCTAGTTCCAAGAGAGCCAACACCCTCTTCTGACCTCCTCCTCCTGAAACTCACTCTGTAGACCAGGCTGGCCTCGAACTCAGAAATCCGCCTGCCTCTGCCTCCCAAGTGCTGGGATTAAAGGCGTGGGTCACCACTGCCCGGCTCAGCCTTCTTTCTTCCTTCCTTCCTTCCTTTCTTTCTTTCTTTTTTTTTGGTTTTTTTGAGACAGGGTTTCTCTGTGTAGCCCTGGCTGTCCTGGAACTCACTCTGTAGACCAGGCTGACCTCGAACTCAGCCTTCTTTCTTAATCATATCTGTGGACTCAGTGTTAGGCCAATTCAACCAGTAAATCAAAAATATTCCCCATGTAATAAGCCCAGCAACTGTGTGAGATGAGGTATTTCCGTTTGCAGAGGGGAAAACAGTGTGTGGACTGTGTTTGAAGCGATGCCAATCAACCAAGCCATAGCCACGCCCATTCGGCCACATCACTTCACTGAGCCAAGTTACTGAGCAATGCTGGTAGACGCCTGTCGCTCTGCACTCAGCCTGTTGAGTCTGGAAGATTGCGAGTTTAAGTCCAGACTGGAGTACATGGCACAACCCTGTCTCATTTAAAATATTTGCAAAACAGATGGCATGCTCACCCTCATGGCACACTCACCCGCATGGCATACTCACCTGCATGGCACACTCACCTGCATGGCACACTCACTACATGGCACACTCACTCGCAATGCACACTCACCGCATGGCACACTCATCCATATGGTATATGAAGACATTTGTCATTACTACATAAAAACGAGTCACAGAGTTTGCATGTAAAGTGGGCCAGAGGGCGTCTGTAAGTTACAGGCAAACGTGCCAGTTCACACAAATGATTTCATCACACTTCGATTCCGGTATCCACGGCAGGGTTGAGCATCATGGTACCAGTCACCTGTGGATATGAAAGACAGCCATATACTGCTGGTGCTTAATAAAAGATGGCCGAGTTAGGAAAGCAGAGCCTCCAGCACAGGCCAATGCTAACCCTACTTCTGACATGCCTCAGTGCCAGGTCCAAACTTCCAGGTCCTTTTTCTTTCCCCCTTTCTTATTCTTTCTTTTTAAAATTAACTTATATTGTGTGTGTATAGGGTTTTAAAAAGGATTGATTTTTATGTTCATTGATGGTTTGCTTGCAAGTATGTCTGTGTAAGGGGCCATATCCTCTGGAGCTGAGTTACAGTTGTGAGCCACTATGTGGTGGCTGGGAATTGAACCTAGTACCTCTGGAAGAGCAGCCAATGCTCTTAACCACCAAACCATCTCTCCAACTAGAGTATAGGAATTTTGTTTGCATTTATACTATATGTGTGCCTGGTACCCAAAAATGCCAGAAGAGGGCGCCAGAACTGGAGTTAAACAGTTGTGAGCCGCCATGTGGATGCTAGGAATGGAATCATGGAATCGCAGTCCTCTGCAAGAGCAGCCAATCCTCTTAACCACTGCCATTTCTCCAGCCCTTGTTCAAGTTCCTTTTCGTATACACTGCAACCTCTTAGGAGGGTCCCAGCTTCTGGACACTGCCTTAGCCAGCTGAGGCCAAGGAGACAATAAAAGTAGTAAGAAGCTTGGTCTAGAGGCTGGGAAGGTGGCTCAGTACTGAGGGCATGGCTCAGTGGTAGAGCCCCTGCCTAAAATCCTCTAGGGAGCGGCTGGGGCGTGGCTCAGTGGTAGAGCCCCTGCCTAGAATCCCCCAGTGAGGGGCTGGGGTGTGGCTTAATGGTAGAGCCCCTGCCTAGAATCCCCCAGTGAGTAGGGCTGGGGT
>JANHMN010000023.1:1933263-1965643 GCA_030674055.1 Rhabdomys pumilio
CTCAGTGGTAGAGCCCCTGCCTAGAATCCCCCAGTGAGGAGCTGGGGTGTGGCTCATTGGGAGAACACCTGCCTAGCATGCTCAAGACTTCCTTTCAAAGGAAGGAACTTCCAAAGGCACATTTGTACATGCCCTGCTAACAGGGGGTATCCTCTGACTGTGTACTTACCAGTAGACCATACCATCCCCCTCTCGCAGCCTGTATCCCCCTCCCTCCTGCCTATAACAATGCATGTGGTACACAGTCTAACAGACCACAGGCCACTCAGACCCCATTTTCTGATCCTCTTTACAGACCCAGGAGACCATGAGCACCTCCAAGCTCTATACCCTCGTGCTGGTGCTACAGCCTCAGCGAGTTCTCCTGGGCATGAAGAAGAGAGGCTTTGGTGCTGGCCGCTGGAATGGCTTCGGGGGCAAGGTGCAGGAAGGAGAGACCATTGAAGATGGGGCTAAGAGGTGAGGAAAAGTAAGGTCTGACCACAGAGCCAGCCTAGCTGGGGATGAAGCCCAAGAGAGTGGGAAACATACCCTTGAGACTGACAGATGCTATGTAAACCAAGCTGGCCTTGAACTCACTACCTGCCTTTACTTCCAGAGGGTTGGGATTAAAGGCATGGGCTTCCAACTGCTAAACCATCTCTCTAACCCCCTTAAAGGGTCTTCCTACATATTCCAGGTGGCTTTTAATTATGTAACCCAGGTTGTTTTCAAACCCCAAATTTTCCTGCTTTCAATTTTCCTTCTTAGTGTTGGGATTATAGGTGTGCGATACCATGTCTGAATTTATGAAGTTCAAGTTATAGCAATACCTCTGCATTATGTCTTCCTGGAATATGCAGATCACAAGTCCTGGGTCTTCAGTCCCGTGGCCCTATCCCTGTAAGCATGAATGCTATGCTCACAAGCTAGCTAATGCCCATGTCCTTCTTTACATGTCCAGGGAGCTTCTGGAAGAAAGTGGTCTGAGAGTGGACACACTGCACAAGGTAGGCCACATCTCGTTTGAGTTTGTGGGCTCCCCCGAGCTGATGGACGTGCATATCTTCTCTACTGACCACGTGCACGGGACGCCCACAGAGAGTGAAGGTGAGCCATGGCCAGGGAAGGATACCCAGACTCAACTACCTGCCTAGGAGAAAGGAACCAGCCCTTGCCAAGCATAGGCCCCAAGTCTGCCTGCCCTCCTATCTTTGCCTTAACCAGGGTCAGCCAGGCAAAGCAGCCTTGTAGCCTGGGGATGAGTCCATTTCTTTATTTCACACAATACGGAAATCAGCCATATTGGTACGTGCATTTTTATCCCAACACTTGAGAGGAAGAGGAAGTTATCTCTGTGAGCTCAAAGCCAACCTGATCTACATTGTGAGACCTTGTTTCAACTAAAGGAAGAAGAACCAGTTGGTAGTGCTGCATGCCTTTAATCCCAGCACTTGGGAGACAGAGCCAGGCAGATCTCTAGTTTGAGGCCAGCCTGGTCTACAGCGAAAGTTTCGCAACAGTCAGAGCTACACAGAAAAACCTTGTCTTGAAAAAAAGAAGAGGAGGAAGAGGAGGAGGAATGGCAGCAGCTAGGGTGTGGTTCAGTTGGCAGGCGGCTTGATTAGCAAGCACAAAGTTCCATCCCCAGGGGTAACATGAACCATGTGATGTTTCATGTCTGCAATCCCAACACAGGAGACTGGGTCTCAGAAACAAGTAAGAAAATATCCAGGTATGTTGAGGCGTATAATAATAATCCCAGCATTGAGGCAGAAAGACTGAATGTGAGGTAATACTGGGCTGCAGAATGGGTTCTAGGCCAGTCTGAGCTACATAAAATAACCCTGTCAAAACCAACAGGATCAACAATAAGGATGAGCTATAAAATTAGATCAGCTCCTTTCTCAGATAAGCCAGGTATAGTGGTGCACATGGATCATCCCAGCACCAAGGAAGCTGAAGCAGGAGGATGGCCTCAAATTCAAGATTAGCCTGGGCACCGTACTCAATGCCAGGTCAGCCAGAGCTCCAAAGGAAAGTCTCTGTATCCAAGAAAATAAAGCTGGCTTGGTGGTGTGGCACACCTGTTAACCCAGCAACCAGGAATCTGAGGCAGGAGGATTGCTACTCATTCATTCCAGATCAGCCTGGGCTACAGTGTGGGAGGAGGAGACAAGGGCTCAGAGGTTAAAAGCACTTGCTCCAGCAGAGGGCCCCATGCTTTTAGTGGTACCCAAAGGGCTGCTCATACCTGTCCAGAATTCCGTTCCAGGGGATCTGATGCCCTCTTCTGGTGTCTGTAGGAACTGCATGCATGCGGTATCCAGGCAAAACACACATACACATAAATTAATTTTTACAAAGTGTTTAAAGGGGATAACATTAGAAAGCTGTTTCAGCAGCTGAGATCACACACTGCTCTTCCAGAGAACCCACGTTTGAGTCCCAGCACCCACATCAGGTGGCTCACAACTGATTAACTCCAGTTTCAGGGGGATCCAATGTCTTTGGCCTCTATGGGCTGAAACCAACACATGAACATACATGCAGCTAAAAATAAAACTGTAAACTTGTTTGCTTATTGGTTTTTTGTTTTTTGTTTTTCAATACAGGGTTTCTCTGTGTAGCCCTGGCTGTCCTGGAACTCACTCGGTAGACCAGGCTGGCCTCAAACTCAGAAATCCCGCCTGCCTCTGCCTCCCGAGTGCTGGGATTAAAGGCGTGTGCGCCACCACTGCCTGGCTTTTTTTTTTTTTTAATTTATTTATTATGTATACAGCATTCTGCCTGTACATATGCCTGCAGGCCAGAAGAGGGCACCAGATCTCATTACAGATGGTTGTGAGCCACCATGCTGTTGCTGGGAATTGAACTCAGGACCTCTGGAAGAGCAGCCAGTGCTCTTAACCTTTGAGCCATCTCTCTAGCTGTAAACTTTTTTTTTTTTTTTTTGATAAATAACCAGCAACACCAAAAACAGCAGGAGAGAGATTTCAATGGACCAGAGGACCCATGTTAGTGTCCAGCACCTGCACCAGTTAGCATGTGGCCGGCTCTAACTCCAGCCCCTCTTCTGGCCTCCTCTAGTACCCACACATTGATGGCACTGGTTCACACAGACATATTCATACCTAACAGCTCTGTGTTCAAGGCCAGCCAGGGCTAAATAGTGAGACCATGTGTCAAACAAAACAAAATCTCCAACAGGTATTCACACACATCCAGAAGTAATCCCTCTCAGGTCAGCTGAAATCTATTTTCTTCCCCCCACTCCCACCCCCATCCAGAAATGCGCCCTCAGTGGTTCCAACTGGACCAGATCCCCTTTGCCCACATGTGGCCAGATGACAGCTACTGGTTCCCACTCCTGCTTCAGAAGAAGAAGTTCTGTGGGCACTTCAAGTTCCACGATCAGGACACCATCCTCGATTACTCGCTGCGGGAGGTGGATGGATTCTAATACAGAGGTCTGGCCGGTTCTGACCACTCAGGTTTCGACACAGCCACAAGCTGTCAGTCCAGCGGCACAAGCAGGGGCTGGTATTTTCTGTTGACAAGGTGTTGGGTTGAAATGTGAAACGTCACCAATACAGTTGGAATTCGTCTCCACCCACCGGCCCTGTTTTAGAAGGTTGGTGGTGGAATGGAGTCCCCGAGGGTTGGAGAGATGAAGGGTGGGCCTTAAGACTTTATAAGTGAGCACCACTTTCTGTTCATTCCTGTTTCTGTGTCCTATCTTCCACGATGGACTATATCCCCTCAATGGATGAGCCAAAATAAACCGTTGCTCCCCTAAGCTGCTGTGTGTGACTTCAGTGTCAAGAAGTGGTACAGGTGGCTGGACAGGAGAGCGAGAGATACTGCCAGGCACCCAGACAGCCAATTCTTCGTCTTGTCCCACTACCCCAAACAGGGTGGACAAACACCAAAAGGTAAGGACTCTTTTCTTGCAGGATGCCAGGCAGGAGCAGGCATCTGAAGAAAAACTGCGGAGAGCTGACACTGAGAGAAGCTAGAGCCATGGGTCTCAGGAGGCAGCTGGAGATGGTGTCTCAGAGCAAGACAAGTATTCCTCTGGCAGGCGGTTGGGCTTGCCAACCAGGACCTGGACTGCAGCTAGGGGCTGGTCTAACAGAAAGGCTGTGTTCAAGGAGGTATATAGAAAGACACAGGTGAAGCCTCCTAGGCTGAGACTGGTGAGCAAATCAGGTAAAGATAACCAATCAGGAGAGCCTGCAAATCCTGGTCAAGACAACTTGTCACAGGGTCCCACCCAGATCACAGCCGCATTCCCCATTGCTGTGATGGCTGTGTGAAGCAGGCACTCCCCTGATGTGGGGGCAGGGGAGCCAGGACTTCCAGGCTGCACTTAAACAGGGACCTCACAATGTGTATGGAGGTCAGTGGAAAGCATGCTGTCCCGCTTCACACTGCATCCTAACTGCTTCACATAAAACACCCTTCCCTCAGGAAGAGGGAGCCTTTAAGGAAATCCCAAGGGGAGGGCTGGACCAATGGGGCCAGCAGTACTGCTCTTAAGTCAGTTCCCAGCACCCACAGCTGGCAGCTCATAACCACCTGTACCTCCAGCCTCAGAAAAGCTGGCACCCTCTTTGGCTTCCGCAGGCACTAGCACTCACGTGCACATCTCCCACATATATTGTATAATTTACAGCATACACACTCACACACATATCATGATCAAAAGCCAAATACATTATTAGCTGAAACTCCCTAAACCTAAAGGGGCCGAGGCGTAAGTGCTGAGAAAGACATTGCTGCAGGCCTTCCTCTTGGATTCCTTCTTAACCAGGTGCATGGGGTGGGGGTGACGTGCATGTGAGTACAGGTACGGTGGAGGACAGATGGCAGTTCCACTGGAGCTGAAGTTATAGGACCTTGGGAGCAACCTGGCATGGGTACGAGAAACTGAACTCGGGTCGTAAGAACAGCAAGTCCTCTTAACTGCTGAGCCATCTCTGCAGCCTTTATGACATCAGTTTTAACTGTCAACTTGACATAATTTAGAATCATTCGGGAAGAGCATCTCAGAGAAGGACTCTCTACATCAGGATGGCCTGTGGACACTTCGGGGACTCTCCTGATTATGTTAACCGAAGCAGGAAGACCTGCTCATTGGGAGTGGCAGGGTTTCCCAGGAAGGGAGCTCCTAGGAAGCGGAGCACTGGTGTGCACACTTGGATCTGTCCTCTGCTTCATGCTGGATGCAGTGTGCCCAGCTGGCTCAGACTCTTACAAGATGGCTCCCCACTCCCCCAAGGTGACAGGCCTAGGAGCTAAACCCTTTCCCACTGTATTTCGTCCGTTGGGGAATTTCATCATAGCAATAGGAAAAGAACTCAACTAACCCGGCTCCAAAGACCAATCAAAGGAATGACTCTGCAAAGCCTGAGCGAGCCAGTGCGTTTTCTGTGGTTACTTACGGGAGTGTGGCTTAGCTCACAGGAGTAGGGGCTTTTCATATAGCAACCACAGCATGGGTGAGACCTGGGAACACAGCCCCAGGGTTCTGTACTATGCAAGGCGCTCAACAGGTCAGTCTCCACCCTTAGCAACTGTCCCTCGGGCACCACTCAGGGAGGGACCTTGTGACTCCTGTGCTTTGCAGGTTTTCTGAGTCTGAGGAGCCTCCCTCCAGCAGGAAGCGATGCTTCCATATCTGGGAAGCTACCATATATCACCTCCCCACAGGGATCACCAGGGTAGGGGCAGCTGCCATCCCAACTGAAGACTCAGTCCCAAGACCCATCTGACCGTGTCTGTGGGTTTATGGAGAGAGACTGCAGCATGGAGACGATGTGTAAACACTTCCAGTTTATTGGGTGTGGCAGTGACTGATTCCTGCAGTCCATAAAGTGCTTCATTCATCGAGCCGAATCCCACAGCACCAGCTCCTTGGCTCCCTTAGCCCAGAGTCCACACAGCAGTGTCCCAGAGCCCCAGTGCCCCTGTCTAGCTTCTTCAGCCAGGGTGGCTAACACCAAGTAGGGAGCACCAAAAAACCCTTCCCTTCACTCCATCTCTCTGGCCCCAGGACTGTCCAGTTAAGGCTACAGCTGGGCCCCACTCGGCCCAGGAAAAGGGACAAGCAGGCAGGAGATCCGGTGACACTTGTGCTTCTCCGTCTTTCTGGCAGCCCCAAACAAGGCTGTGGCACAGCACAGGCTCGGACAGCAGGAGCCCTGGGAGTGGAAGCTCAAGTTTGGAGTCAGGCACCCATGGCCCAGTCAGGGAAAGACTATGTGAGAAAGGCAGGCTCGCTCTATTCCAGGCTTGAGGGCCCTAGAGCACGAGAGCGCAGGGCAGGTGAGCGAGCCGCTAAAGGAAACAGCTCACATGAAAGTGGAGCCTGCTGCCCGACAGCCTGAGGCCTGGGCACCCAACAGGGATGCCCATCTCCAGTGCTTCTCCACAACCCCTCCTCACTCCCACCCTCCAAAACCCAACACAAAAGAGACCCTGAGCCTTCATCCACTGTGGACCTTGACAGGCCCTGGACCAGAGCTCCAAGGGTCGCCCTGGAGTGAAGTATGTCCTCCAAAGCTGCAAACACTGCATACTCAACTCTGTCCTGCGGCAGACCTCCCGCCTGGCCTCAGATACTCCTCACAGAATGTCTGCAGGCCCTAGTCTAGAGTTCTGTCCACCCTCAGAGACTGACCAGCTCCTTGCCAGGCCACAGGGCAGGTCAGTCCTTCCATCCCGTTGCCGCTGGGTTAACCCCTAGGCTCCCCTAGATGCCATTTACTGGGTACAAAAGGCCCTTAGCACTGTGGGCACTGGGCACAATCCAGTCCAGAGCACCCTAATCTCCCACTACCGACCTGATCAACAGGCCAAGGGGCAGGCGGGGGCACAGAGAGCTCCTACAACAGGAACGGAGACACAGAGACCACAGCACAGCCCACAGGCAGCTCAGGGGAGTGGCTGCTGCCTGGAGGGAATCAGCCAGGAACACACTGTTTGCAAAGAGGGTTCAGTGAGGCCACAGGGAGCTCTGCCGTGGGCCTTGCCACTAGTGGGGACACACGCCGTCCTCCTGCGGGGAGCGCGGTGGTGTCAGCACACTGTGAGGTCCAGCAAAGAGGCAGCTCAGCTTCGGCTTCAGGTCATTCCATACCTTGCTCATCTGCAAGAGAGGAAGAAAAAAAGGGAGGTGAGGTGGGTGGCCACAACCTGGTCCATGACAACCTGGTCCATGACAACCTGGTCCGTGACAACCTGGTCCGAGACAAGCCAGTTCCCGTTCCTTATCATCTGGTGGCATGAACATGAGGTCCCACCCATCACACTGCTGCACATACCAGGCTCCACAGCCTGAGCATCTGAAAGGGAAGACAAATCACCCCTATTCTCTCGATGTTGGCCCATCCTCCAGAGGCAAAGCAGAGGATTACAAGTTCCAGGCTAGCCTGGGTTACACAGTGAGACCTAAAAGTCAAAAACAGAGCTGAGATATAGCTCGGGGTTAGAGTTAGCTTGCCAAACCCACATGAGACCCCAAGTTTGATCTTTGGTACCCCACACAAAAAGATAAGAAATTTAGTAACTGCTATCTAACAGAGGCTAACCTTGAACTCCTGACCCTCCTGCCTCCGTCTCCTGAGTGCTGGGTCACAGACAAGCACTACTACGGCTGGCATATGCGGTACTGGGGATGGAACCCTGGGCTTTGTGCATCCTCGGCAAGCTCTCCACCCTGAGCAGGTTTACTGGCCTGGATGCTGGAAAGCTACTGGCAGTCATCATGTAGCACCCGCCCCCCAAAACCCCACAAGTTAATGCCCCCTAGTCTACCTCTGTTCCTTGATGAGAAGAGCCAGCTGTAACGAGCCAGCTTCTACCCATCACTCATGACAGAGCCCGGATGGGTGCTGCCAAGCACCTCTGTGGGTCTGTAACCACGACACCCAGGCCAAAATGTGCAAGCATTTGGTTGTACCTTCATGTCTTTTCTCAGACCTCAGAACCACACAGGTTAAAAGAGGTCCCAAGGGCAAAGGGAGCCTCCCGGCTGGCAGAACACCTGTCGTCTGGCATGCATGAAGGCCTGGGTTTGGATGCCCAGCCCCATGTAAGCCAGGTGTGTGGCATGTGCTTATCATCCCAGCGCTTAGGAGGCTGAGGCGGTCTATCAAAAGTTCCTGGTCTGGCCTTCAGGATGGCTTGGCAGGTAAAGATGCTTGCTGCCAACTTGATCACCTAAATTCATCCCTGTAACCCACATAGAGCAGACAACCAAGTGCCCTCGTGGAGGAGATGAGGCTCCCACAGCTGACAGGAGACACCAAAGATGTACACCTAGGGAAGATGGGTGTGTGTGACACGGGGCTAGCACAGTAGATCCTAAGCAGAACTGCCCATCTTGCCACCAGCCACCATTTAGTCACACGCCAGGCTGAAACCAAGCAGGCTCTCAAGGTTAAATAGTGGTTTCCTTTTTTAAACTGATTTTCATTTTATGTGCACTGTTGTTTTGTTTACATGTGTGTCTGTGTGAAAATGTCAAACTGCAAGGGCTGCAGTTCCAGACAGTGGTGAGCTGCCATGTAGGATCTGGGAGCTGAATCTGGGTCCTCCAGAAGAGCAGCAGCCAGTATTAACCAATGAGCCATCTCTCCAGGTTGGATAGCGTTTTCTAGACCAGCAGAATCCTTATAGGATAAGTAGGGACAGGTATACAACTGCTGCTGGCTCTGACTTTAATTCCATGAAGCCAGATTCACTGTACACTCAGAGCCATATGAAGTAAAAACCTGGGCAGGCTGAGGAGATGGCTTGTGGATGTGACTGTGTGTAAATCTGAGACTAGCGCTCACATCGATGCCCAGCACCCGAGTGAATGTTAAGTGAATAAAGGGAGACAGATCCCTGGGCAAGCTGGATAGTTAGCCTCGCAGAATCAGTGAGCTCTGGGCTCAGGGAAACTGCAACTCTGCCTCAATATGAGGTGAGGAATGATCCAGGAAGACTACCCACACCGGTGCACATGCACACATGTATTCTCTTGCACATGCATATGTGCCCACACACATGCAAACATGTATACACACATATACATACAGCACATATGTATACAAAAATTAAAAAAAAAAAAACAAAAAGGGGGGGGGGTTAAAAGAAAATGGCAGAGAGTGTGGAAGTAGACTCCTTTAATCCCAGCACTCAGGAAGCAGAGGCAGGTGGAGCAGGGCAGCCAGGTCTATCTACATGGCGGGTGGGCAGGACGCACTGGAAGTTACAGCACTTGCTGCTCTTACAGAGCACGTGGCTTTGGTTCCCAGCACCCATATCAGGGGCTCATAACTACCTGTAACTCCAGTTCTAGGGGATCTGACACTCTCTTCTGGCCCTTGTGGACTCCTGCAGACATGTGATACCCATAGACTTACTCATACACATAAACAATGAATAAATAACTTCCAAAGGTTTAAAACAGGGTCTTAGTTGCTAAAGGGAGTTGATAACTTAGGAGAGAAAGCACAGCTCTCTGTAAACATCCACCACTCTGTAAGTAGCCCTCCCCCACAAGAACTAACTTTACTCATCACAAGGAACCCCAATGAATCATTAATTGGGCTGTTATGCCAGTTGGGGAGCAGGCATTAGTTTTACATCCCCACCCCACCCTCCATCACACATGGTCTCTGAAGTGCTACCTCAGTCCCTGCTGAGGAGAGTGAGCAAGGGTGGAATATGTGGGCTGAGGCCCCAGGGCTTCAGGCCCCTGTACAGGGTAAGCATCCCAGGGCCTCCGGTGACTCAGCCATGATTCTTTCCGCCCCTGCCCCCATCCACACTTATACCCTCCCATGCCAGCAGCCACACCTAGAGGCAGCTAACAAGACTTCCAGGTAACACCAGCTCCCACCACCTGCTTCTCTCAGCTGTAGAGCTTGCAGAGACTCCATGCTTTTCCTGACTCCTATAAGGAATGAACTTCCTGCTGTCTCTCTGATCCCATTCGCAAGTCTTCGGGGTCACCATTCTGGACACACAAGAGGCTGGAGAACTAGGAACTGCTCAGGCCAATGGGTATCAGCTCCATTCCTGAGGTCACTGGCTGCAGGAAACAGGCCAGGTACCCAAAGACAGGCTGGCATTGTGACAATGGGACTGGGGCGGCTTACCTCCTTGTGCCCTTGGATCTGGGAGTTCACGAAGGCCCCCAGGATGTGTGAGGTGAGAGGCAGGTAGACATGCACGAGCTGCGTCTCCTGGTGCAGACAGTACAGGGAGAAGTAGTTTCGGAGTTCCATGGTCTGGATCACGTTCTCCTGCTGCAAGCAGAGAGGCAATCTGTGCCCAGGCCCCTCAGAAGTGCTGCAGAGCGTCTGCTTTGAGCGTGGGCACTGGCCTGTCCTCACAGCCACAGGAGTGAACACCAAGCAATACAAGGCTGGGTAAACAGTGCTGAGCACCTGGGACAGCTCCTACCTCTCCCACACCACAGCCCTGATCTGGATACCCACAATTCCTGAGCTCAGAGCAACTCCAGATGCCACTCCGCCTGCAGCCCCCAGCTGCTTCCTGATACCTGCCCACTGCTCACTCACCTCCACGATGCGTGACTCCAGCTGCTCCACAGACTCGGGCTCCCGGCCGTGGGCAGCAGTCATCATCTGCCTCTTCATCAGGCCGTACTTGTGCAGTGCCCGCTGGTGCTTGTGAAGCACGCCCTTCTCATGCCGCTCACACAGGTCCTTCCGGAGAGAGGCATGCTCACCCACTACAGCAAACCCTACAGGGACCCAGAGCCCAGAGGAGCCCAGACCTTTCTCACAGCTCCCACCTCCCACCTTAAAGGAAAACGAAAGTCATGCAGAGAGCAGAGGCAGTTAGAAGGGCTCGTCATGCTGACGAGCTGTGAGCCATCAGTGCCCTTGGGAGGACTAGCTTTTCCTATTCAGAAAGAGGAAAGAGTCCAACAGGCCTGGAGGGGTGGCGATGGGGTGGGGGAGAGCAAAATGGCTTCGTGGGTAAAGGCACTTGTTGTCAAGCCTAATGATCTGAGTTTGAGCCCCAGGACCCACATGGTGGAAAGCAAGAATTAACTCCTGCAAGTTGTCCTCTGACCTACACACACACACACACACACACACACACACACATTAATGTAATTAAAATAAGACAAATGGTTACAGTAACATACACACTCTGGTTCAGAGATGAGCCCCATTCAGATCCTATCTGGCTTAGGTTAATCTGTGCACTACCCTAGGCCCCAAAGGAGAATGAATTTCCCTTCAAAAAAGAGATTTATATAGTCTAGGGCCCTGAGGCAGCCCCAAACCTCAGACTACTAATATTAACCAACTTCAGACAGCCAATATCTCACTGGTGGTAGGACAGTGTACCCAAGAAAGAACACTGACATCAATCGGTGGGGCCCTCAACCCCAAACAGGAACCTCACAGGTATGGTGATGCATGTTGGAAACACAAGGCCCTGAACAGCAGAAGCCACACGCTACCAGATCAATCAACAGAGCAAACTCTTCCAAAACCTTCCTATAAGCTCTAGGCTGGCTCTCCTGGAGTAAAGGTTGCTCTAGTTGCCTCAGCTGCAGGCTCAGCCTGGCTTCCTGGAGCCCTCAACCATGAGAAGCGGCAAAGCCCCTGTGTGAGGTTAGAGACCCTGACAGTCACAGATACTCTTGGTTCCTACCACACACTGCAATCATCTATCTCCCCTTCAACTTGGGAGCTTCCTGGGGTGCTAGCAGGAGTCGTGAGCCAGCCTAGGAGACCTTCAGGCAGACAGGTTTTCCTCTGGTCGGATGTGCCCATCCCCATCGTGAAGCAGGGAGAGCAGCTGTGGTGACTCCCATGAGACCAGGTCTGCTAACACCCCCTCATGGAGGACGTGAGACACCATCTCCACACATGAGACCAGGTCTGCTAACACCCCCTCATGGAGGACGTGAGACACCATCTCCACACATGCGACCAGGTCTGCTAACACCCCTCATGGAGGACGTGAGACACCATCTCCACACATGAGACCAGGTCTGCTAACACTCCCTCATGGAGGATGTGAGACAGCATCTCCACAAGATTACGTAAGAGGTGAAGACTAAATAGGGAGAAAGCCCATACGTAAGGGTGTGGCCCCCTGTGGGCCACCCTTACTTCTGGGATCAGTCCTAGTAACCTCACTAGCTGATGTAAGCAGAATCCCCTCTGGTCTATCAGTGCCTTATCTCAGGGAACAGACACTTCTTTACAGTCTCCCCAGGAAAGTCTAACAATCACATGACAGTCAGCCCCTGCCCTGCAGAGCCTTGCCCTCACACCATCAACAGTCCCACTATCAGACAGACATATTGGAGACTCACTTTGTAGGACTGCAGCAAATCCAAGAAAAGGTTCAGCTTCTCCACCACATCATTCTCCTCCTTCTTACCCTAGGAACAAGGATGAGTTAACCAAATCACAGCACCCAGGACTCAGCAGCCCCTGGAGACCTCACTCCCCCAACCACAGCCTGGCAGCTCTCCTCCTCGAGTCACCAGCCCAGGCTTCAGGAGGGCCCAGTTTCACTGAGAGCCCTGCAGGTAAGGCAGAGATGTCCTCAAAGCTGGAGGTTCTGAGGACAGGACAGCACCCTCTCCACCGATATGTCTCCTTCAGGTTTTCCACATGCAGTGTCTCACAGGCACCACAGAGCCGCGCCTCATGCTGGCTGGCCCCGGCTGCTCTGCCCAACACGTTCCAGCTTCTCTTTGAAGCTATGCGTGTGCAAAGGGGAAACAAACAGAGAAAGGGTGCTGGGAGAGGGGCGCTTTAGCAATAGGGAAAGAGGTCTGGAAAGGGGGTGTGGGGACATCAGAGAGGCACTAAGGTCCTGACATGAGAGGCGTGAGTGGAAGTGCGGACCCAGACATTCTGGTATGTCCCGGCAGCACAGAGTAAAGGAGGAGCCACACTGGAAGCCAAAGCAGGGGAGGATGGGATGGGGGATACAGGCTCAGGACTTTGTACACAGGCAGCAGGACAGCTGCGACACGTCGGCAGACACACAGACAACCGTTAGTACATCTGGCAATGAAAGGAAAGCCCAGTGCTGAAACCCATTCATGGCACCCTGGAGACAAGAAGGAGCAACAGTGGCCAGACACCACCTGGCCTCCAGCATACACGCCATTTAAGCACTCTGGGACACAGTGACAGCCATGTGCATATGCCCATGTGTATGCACGTGCACATGTCCCAGCCAACACATGCCTAAGGTT
This sequence comes from Rhabdomys pumilio, assembly GCA_030674055.1. Taxonomy (NCBI): domain Eukaryota; kingdom Metazoa; phylum Chordata; class Mammalia; order Rodentia; family Muridae; genus Rhabdomys; species Rhabdomys pumilio. The sequence goes on from JANHMN010000023.1 coordinate 1,946,501, forward strand.
CCTAGTACTCCAGCTGTAGCCAAGAATCTATGCTCACCCGAAAGCTGTACATCGACTTGTGCGCGCAGAACCGCGTAAGGTAGAGGAGGCGGAAGACTGACAGAAAATGAAGACATTTTCATGGAACACAGGAACTGGGTAAGCCAGACGTGGCCATCTCAGGAGGACTCTGGAACGGCCCCTTAGGCTTCAGCCCACTAAATCACGAAGTTCCCAGGCAATTCAATCCCACACGTGCAGCCAGTTCAGATACTAAGTAACAAGTTCCAGGAAAAGAACAAGGGAGCCAAAGGTTTTCCGAGTAAGGAGAGAAGCTTGGTGAGAAGGCTCGGACATACAAATAGGAGGGCCTGAGCTTGGATTCCCTGCACTCCGATAAAGGGCGAGGGACCATGCTTAATGTGACCCCAGAGCTGGAGAGATGAAAGTGGGACAAACGTAGGAGCTTGACGGTTTGTGGGCTGTCTGGTCTAACAGAACCCGAGCAACCCAGGTTCAGTGAGACACCCCATCTCAAAAGAAAAATAAACAAACAGAAAACAAAACAACCCAAGACGGAGCCAGATGTGGTGGTGAACTCAAAAGGCAGAGCAGATGGATCTGTCAGTTCCAGTCTAGCCAGGGATATACAGTGGGGCCCTGTCCCAATTAATTAATTAATTAACTAATTACATATATACCTTTAAAAATGGAGGGGCTAGGGAGATGGCTCAGAAGAGCACTGGCTGCTCTTCCAGAGGACCTGGGTTTAACACCCGCATGGCAGCTCACAACCAATTGTAACTTCAGTCCTACAGGATCCACTGCCCTCTTCTGGCCTCTGCACGTACTAGGCACACACATGGTTCACAGACACATGGCAGGCAAAACATCCATACACATGAAATAAAATTAATTTTTTAAATTAAAAAAAAAAAAAAAGGTAAGCTGAAGGACAGCATACAAAGCACACGTACCAAGCATCTGGCTTCCCCACAAATGCATACACCACACACAGAGTAACGAGACAAAAGGACAGCACCAGTAAGAGAGACAGCACCTAGCAGTCACCCTGTTCTAGATGACAGGCTGGGGCTGCAGCCCTGCTACAGGAAGTTAGGAGATTCTGGTTGTCCTGCCTGGCTCACTGGCCATCCCATCCCATCTGTGTGTATGAAAGCCTGACAATGCAAGCACATGCCCTTAAGAAACACACAGCACAGGGAAGCTGGTAAGAGCACATGCTAGGCAAGCATGAGGGCCTGAGTTCAGATCCAACGCTGGCTCATGGAAAGCTAGGCTGGCCACCTGCACAACTGTAACCAGATGCTGGGAGGCAGAGACCAGAGGGGCTTGATGGCCACACGCCTAGCTCAGGTTCAGTGAGAGACCCTGTTTCAAGGAATGATGATGAAGTAAGACTCCCAACATCCTCTTCTGACCTCTGTACACATGCACATACACCAAGCTGGCCATGTTGGTGCACACCTGTAATCCCAGCACTCGGGAGGCTGAGGTAGGAGGAGCACAAGTTCAAGGCCAGGCTTAGCTACAAAGTAAGTAGCAGGGCAGCTTCAGGAAAAAAGTGAGAACTCACCTCCTCACGCCAAATTTAAAGCCCTAAACCAAGCAAAACAAACTTCCATTAACTTCAACATAAGGACTGGGAGAAATATCCAGGAAGCAGTACATTCCCCCTAAATTAAGTTTCAATAGAAAAGTCAGAAATATCAAAGAAACACAGGGTCGGTCGGGAGGAGCCTCAAGCTGTTCGTTCGCCATCCAGCACTCCAGACACACCAGCTCCAAAATGGAGGCATGGGCAGCTGAATCAGAAAGTCCTTGGGAGTCTACAGAGATATTCATCCTGTGCTGTGCAGACCCCAGCACCTGCGCTGAGGCCTCCTGCCGAGTCTAGAGAGGCCTGTCCAGTCTCTGTGACAAACAATGCATGCTTCTTGAACCCACACTTGCACGACAGTTACACAGATAAAGAGAAATAGCCTCGGACAGATAAGAGGACTCAGCAGGGTAGGGCATTCACCACCATGGCTGACACCGAGTCCGATGCCCAGGGCCCACAGGGGTGAAAGAAGAGAACTGACTTCACAAGTTGTTCTCTGGCCTCCATGATTACGTCACAGCACATGCACAGACGTGTGCACACATGCACAGACGTACACTTAAAAAGAAAACAGTCAGCAAGGGTATGGTGCTACAGGCAGTTTATCCCAGCATTTGAAGAGGAAAGGCAGGAAGAAAAGAAAGAAAATAGTTTGGGCCAGTGAGATGACTCAGTGGTTAAAAGCACCTGCTGTGTGAGCAAGCCTGACAGCCCGATTCAAGCCCAAACCCACATAAAAAACCTGGAACCAGAAACAGGAAAACACTCAGAAGCTCTGAGGCAACCACCCTGGCGTGCACAGCACTGCAGAAATAAGGAACCCTGTTTAACAAGGGGGAAGGAGAGCAGGCTCTCCAAAGCTGCCGTCTGACCTCCACACGTGCACCATGCACCCATGCACATGCGCACACACACGGTTTTAAACAGTTTCATTGATGATCTAGTTCCATTATCTTATATATGATCAATGGGGAAGTCCAAGGATCGAAGTTACTGCAGCAAAGCCATGGCGTACAAATTACAAAGCACAGGCTCTACCAAGCCCTGACACCTCACGCCTCAGCACTCTGCCTTAGAAAGGGGTGGTGAGAAGTGGGAAGGAGCTAGAGACACAGCTTGCTGACAAAAAGCAGTTTCTACTCTTGCAGAGCACTCAAATCTGGTCCCAGCATTCACAGAAGGTGGCTCACAATCTATTGAAATTCCAGCTTCATCGGCTCTGATGAAGAATTCTGTCTTCCAAGGGCATGTGCATGCATGTGCACACACACATAAACACACATACACATAAATTAAATTTTCTCTTTTCTTCTTTTTTTTTTCCCTAGAAAGGGTTTCTCTCTGTAGCTCTGGCTGTCCTGGTACTCACTCCATAGACCAGGCTGGCCTCAAACTCAGATATTTGCTTGTCTCTGCCTCCTAAGTACTTAGATTAAAGGTATGGCCACCACTGCGTGGCTAAGATTTTTTTTCTAATTAACAAGGAGGAAGATAGCAATGATGCCGGTTGGAGAGACAGAGTATAAGCATTACCCTTGCAAGGACGAGGAGCCAAGTTCAAACCGCAGAATCCACATGAAGGTACAAGGTCCAGGGGCGATCACTTGTCCTCCCAGTGCTGGGAGGAGGCAAGAGCATCTCTGGGGCCTGCTTGATGACTGGCTAGTCTAGCCTAACTGGGGAACTCCAGGACAATGAGTAACCCTGTCTCAAAGGATGTGGACGGCATCCTTTAGGATGGCATGTGAAGTTGTCTCTCACATGTGAACACATACATGTGGACCTATACACACATGAACCAACACACACACATTGCACACACATTAGAAAAACACAGGCATACTTCTAAAGGGAATACACCAGCTCTGGGAGCAGAAGAGGGAAAAGATCAGGGACTTTCCACATAAGCAAAGCGGTCAAATTCCTTCTTCCACAGAAACCGAATGGCACCTGAGCTTCCAGCCTCTAGTAAGAAAAGTCCCCAAGTCCCCAGCGGGTGGATCACTCCAGACACATAACTGAAAAAAACTTCCCTCCTGGACAGAGAGCAGAGCTTCAACAAGAATATCAACTTCTTTAAGACCACAGCTGGAGTGGCATCCCAGACAGGTAGTGCTACTCAGAAGACTGATGCAGGAGGATTGTAAGTTCAAGGCTAGAAAATGTAGTGAAACCTCGTCTCAACAACAATGACAACAGAACAGGAAAAGCAGATATAAGGAGGGCTGGGGAGCAGCTCAGCGTGAGACCCTGCAGTGTCAGGCTGAGGGCAGCTTGGTGCTACAGCACGTGTCTAATATGTGCAAGGCCCCGGGTTTGTTCCACACCTAGCACAGCACTCTTTATAGAGAGGAGGAAGTCTCTCGGGGTACTGATGGCTTAGTTATTTATTCCAATGGGTTAAGTCACTGGTTACCAAGCACAAGCTGGCACAATGGGAAATATGCGGTCTGCCCAGAAGCAAACTGCAAGTAAGACTACAGTGCCAAGGACGGATCTGCTTAACCTCAGCAACGCCAGGGCTGGGGACAAGGGCCCAATCTGTTTCTGTCACCAGTGGCTTCTCAGAAGCATACATGGCTCAGGGGAGACAGCCAGAGCAGATGGGCACAAGCAGTCTCCACACAGAGATTGAAGATCACCCACACAGAGATAAGAACTTCAAAGCCAGGCTGCCCGAAGGCGCTCCACCACTCAGGACAGCGTGTTCTGGGACAAGGGACCCATGAAGAAGAAAGACACTCACCTGCTGTGCAGCTTTGTCGGCAAGCAGTGCGAACTCCACTGACAGGCCCTTGAGCGCTTGCTTCAGGGAGCCCCACGTGCTGAGGTGCAGAGCAGCCCAGGAGGGCAGAGGGGTTGTGTCGGAGCCTAAAGCACTGCAGGAACAGAACCCTCACTCACTTGCCAGTCCCTTCACTAGATGTGTGTTCCCAGGAGGGTTAGAACTCCAGGGAGGGGTCTGAGAGTTTTGGAAGGTTTGGTGGGGATGTTTGGAAGTAGGTGAGAATCTAGGAAATCACTGCTCGGGGACACAGGGGGCCCTACTAAACCATTATAAAGAAAACTTGGTCTGCCTCTGGCTGGTCTCGCCAAGGCAAACAAGCTTTTGTATATTTGTCTGGTTAATACTGTCAACATGGGGGAGGGGGCACAGGGGTGTGCCTGAGGAGGAAGAACCACAGATGAGGGCGGCATCATTCCCTGGTCTGGGATCCAAGACAGGATACAAAGGAGAAGGCGTGCTGAGCCCAGCATCCGCCTCCTCTGCCTCCTGACTGTGGATGCAGTGTGAGCAGCTGCCTCACGCTCCTGCTGCCATGCCTTCCCCACGATGGACTGTGTACACTCAGACCGTGAGCCAAAATCAACCCTTCTTTGCTTCCTTAAGTTGTAATTGCAAGTATTTTCTCACAGCGTGACAGGTACCAAGAAGACTATATTGGCAACTCTGGGAGGTACGTAAGGACCCGGTGCTCTGTCTGACCCCACAGACACTGCTTTCTGCTGTCCCACACCCATACCTGCTGGTCTACTTTTCTCCTTCCTGCAGTGCAATGGGTCAGGATGGTAGGCAGACCCTGCCCCTACCTAATTAACGCCCCGTCCCTACAGAGCTACATGCCTGAGCTCCTTCCCAAATATGAGAAGATCAGCAGCATTGTCAATGGCCCGGGACGCAATCCGCTCAGCTCTGTCTCGGAGCTTGTAGAAGCTATTGTAGACATTTCGAATCAGCTCCCGGCTCATGGCAAATTGAGTCTGGATGTCAGCTGGGAGGAAGTCCTGAGAAAAGGTGGCAAGAAAAGAGACAGAGCCCAGTGATTAGTCTCAGAGACGGGCCACCCTAAAACCTGTTGCTCATCTGCTACAGACTGAACCCCAATAGGGACAGGTGGGAGATAATGGAGTGACCCCCGACACCCAGCAGAGGCCTGGTGAGGATCATCAAGGGTTAGCACTACCATTCCTCTGCCTAAGAGGGGAAAGAATAGCCAAAATCAGAAAACTACCTTGGCCCTAGCAGCCAGCTTACAGTTCGTGAACTCATCTCCCACGCACTGGGCCGCCTCCTTGAGCTTGTGCTGAACGTCCTGAAAGAGGAAAGAAACAGCTTCACCCTCTCCTGCCAGTAACGACACCCAAGCTGAGGACAAGCGAGCTCCTTAGACGTCAACTGACACAGGAGCTATGCCTGGTGATGATTGCCTGTGATCTCAGCACTGGGGAGACCTCAGCAGGAGAAAGAGAGTTCTAGGCCAGTCTGGGCTATACAGCAAGACCCTGTCTCAAGAAGGTGAGGCTGAGGAGATGGTTCAGAATCGCCTTGCGACACAAGCATGAAGATCTGACTCAGAATCCCTGGAACCCACATAAAAAGCCAGGCATTGCCTCATGTCTGTAACCCAACATTGGGGAGTGGAGACAGGAGAGCTGGGGCTTTCTGGCTGCCAGCATAACTCCAGGTTCAGTGAGCAACCCTGTCTCAAAGGAGTAAGGCAGAGAGTCACAGAGCAAGATACCAGATGTCCTCCTTCAGGCTCTACACACGCACACAGGCATCCACATCTGTATACACACCACACACATAAAACACAGGCATGTACATATGTGTATACACACACACACACACACACACCACACACACACACACACACACACACACACACACACACTATTAAAAGAGAGAGAGGGAGACAGACAAATCCAAGCTTCCTCGGGAGTTTGGTGTGGTCGTGCACGCCTGCAAATCCCAGAACTCAGGAAGTTGAAGCAGGGAGATTATTCCAAGTTCCAGTCCCTGTCTCAAAAAACATAGAAACAGATGCAGTCCCTTCTGAAGAGAAACTTGCTTAGGTGCACGCAGGGGCCCACCGGCATTCCAGCATCCCTTTGCTGTCTCAGACTCTCCTCAGGGTTCAACTGGAAGAGAAGCTTGACAGAGACACAGCACAGCAAGTTCCACCTGTGCAACAGAGCGAGGCCCTCTCCGGAAGCACAGTTCCGTCTACAGCCGGCCAGCATGGACCCCAGGGACAGACACGAGACCTTCCATGCTCATGCAGCAGTGGACAGGGAGAGAGAATGCTTCCTGTGAACAGATCCTCAGGGTTAGGGATTCGTAAGAACGCAGGAACGGCTGGTGGGAAAGGAAAGGTAGTGGGCACTCAGTCTCAGGCCAGGCCCTCAGACATGTGGCCTTGGACAGAGGCCTCATTGGCAAAGCCAAGCCCTCAAATCAGGCAGTCACCTGGGAGACACAGAAACACGTAGTAGGCAGCTGAGCCTTTGTGGAAGGGCGTAAAGAATATTTCTAATTCTCTTTTACCAAAAAGAGAAACGGAGGACCAGGGACATGACAGACACACCCCATCCATCCATGGATAGCTTCCCATCACCATAAAGAGGGCTGCAGGGCTGCATACCCTCGGCACCCGACTCCTAGTCCTCTTGCCTGGAGGTGGTGGCTTCCTGGTTCCACCCTCCTTCAGCCCCACTATCCACTGTGAGTGAAGAGTTAACCGGGGATGTGACCTACTGAACGCCTGGGACCTTCCCAAAGAGGCCAGCTGCCCTTGGGGAAGTAAAATCAAGTACAGATACTAGGCTGGGCTAGGGAGGTGGCTCAGTGGATAAGAGTATTTGCAGCTAGGGCTGGAGAGATGGCTCAGTAGTTAAGGTCACTGACTGCTCTTCTCAAGGTCCTGAGTTCAATTCCCAGCAACCCCATGGTAACTCACAACCACCTGTAATGGGATCTGATGACCTCTTCTGGTGTGTCTGAAGACAGCTACAGTATACTCACATATAATACATAATTCTTAAAAAAAAAAAAAAAAAAAAAAAAAAAAAAAAAAAAAAGAGTGTTTGCAGCTAAAGCATGAGATTGTAAGTTCGACACGCCAGCCCATGTAAAAGGCTGTGCATGGCCACAGGTACCTGTAACTCCAGTACTGTGAGAAGTAGGGACAGGAGGATGGCTGGGGTTTGCTGGCTGCCAGCCTGGCTCCAAGTACAGTGAAAATCCCTGTCTCTAGAGAGTAAGGTAAAGGAGGAGAAACAGGACACCTAACACCCTCCTCCTCAGGTGTCAGTGTGCACACTGACACAAGCACTCATGTCTACACAGACCACACGCACAAACATACGAAACAAACTGCCCCATGTCCCCTGCCCTGCAACTGGGAAAGGCTTGGAAAGCCCCAAGTGCCCATTCAAACAGAGGTTTCCCTCTCCATCTTGCCCACCCACCACAGAACCTGTTTGCCAAGAAGAGTTGTGGGAATCTTCCACATACAGTTAAGCCCCCTTGGGCACCTGTTCACAGTGCTGTCACACCCTGGACTCCACCAGAACCTTTTCTCATGAGAGAAAAGCTTTTACCTCCCATGGACTACAGCCAAGGGTACACAAAGCCTCCAGGTCACACAAGGAGGCTTCCTTAAAATGATGTCCAGTCTGTACTTTGGAAAGAAGTCTTGCTTTGTCAATCACAAACAAATCCACTCTGGACACTCAAACAAGGGACAGGAGATAGGAGAAGAAACACAGGTTCAGGGAATAAAATCTAGGTATGGGCTTCTAGCACTCCGGAGGCAGAGTCAGGAAGATTGCCTCTAGTATGAGCCCAAGCTGGGCCAGCCTGAGTGTGCAACCAGGTCTCAAATAATATAAGAATGCAGCAAGAACTTTAGGCCCCAGAATCCACCCAGGACGGGACCACGAGACACACTTACCGAGCCACTGAAGGAGAGGAAGAGTTTAAGGAGCACGTCCTCGGAGAAGGGTGGGTGCCGGGCCACCAGGTTGATAAACCGCTTCAGGGCCCTCCGGCGTCCCTCGATGAACTCCCTGTCAGCTGGAGTAGAGAGAGTACAGGGTCACCACACAGTCAGCAGAGCCCCCACTCAGAGCAGGCTTCCAAGCAACTCATCAGAGGCTAAGAACACGGGGCAACAAAGCTCTAAGCTCCCAAACACGCAGGGGTGCAGGAATGGCCAGGTCCACCAGTGTCAACGGAAAACACTGGAGTTAGGTGCGCTGGTGCACATCTGTGTAACTAGCACTTGGAAGACTACCGCCAGCTGTAGTACAGCCCAAGCTACAGAGTGTCAGAGGCCAGATGGACCACAGAGTAAGACCCTATCCTAAACAAAAAGCAACTGGGAACCAGTACAATTCCACATGGCCCTCTACGAGAAAGGCAACTTAGGAGGACGTGGCTAAAACACATTGCTATAAGCATGCAGCTTTAATGTGCTGCTGCTGATGTAACCCAGCCTCCCAGTGCTCACCGCTGGCAACTAATCTTACTATTAGACCAGCCAGGTCTGGTGGCACAGGCCTTTAACCTCAGCACGTGGGAGGCTAAAGCAGGAGGGCTGCAATCTCTGTGAGCTCCAGGTTTAACAGAGCTACAGAGTGAGATCCTGTCACACAAATACTAAAAGTGTGGTAGCATATGCTCTTAATGCCAACACTCAGGAGACAGACCAGCCTGGTCTAAATAAATAGCAAGTTCTAGGGCAGCCAGGGCTACCTGTCTCAAACAAAGTAAAAAAAAGAAAAAGAAAAATACAGTGAGATAAGGCCCACTCCATCCCCACCCCGCTCCCTCCAGGTGTCCTTAAGAGCTCTCAGAAATGCCAAGTCAGGTAACAGCGTTTGGTGAGCCTCCAGGAACTTATCAGCCCTGATTACACAGAGCCCACTTGGATGCAGGCAACGATCCCTTCCTAACAGTTCATCTTCCAATTCCCACTGCCCGCAACACTCCTTGTCAGTGAGGAGCACAGCTGTCCCAGAGGCCGGTCACCAGCAGCTGAGCCAGCCAGCGGGAATAAGATGGAGCCATGTCTATACCCACAGTGAGGAGCTTCAGGACGGTAGCTGTGTCTCTACATAAAGTCCAGCCATGCGCCCCACTGCACACATTCACATGCACTAGAAGGTTGAGGACACCAGGAAAGTGACCTGGCAGACTCTGCACCTTGTCTGACTGATATAGGACAGACTTGTCTGGAACTGGGGATCCTCCTGCCTTAGCCACCAGGATTAGGCTGCCCATTTAATGGTTTATAGTGATTGTCAACTTGATAAGATCTAGAATCTCCAGCTCTGGGCCAGTGTGCGAGTGAGTTTCTAGATGAGATTAACTGAAGTGTGAAGACACACCCTAAAGGTGGCCAGCTCCATTGCTTGGTCTGAAGTCCAGCAATGAAGAAAGCAGAAAGAGAACTGAATCCTCGTCTCTCTCCTGACTGGATGCAATGTGAGCAGGGCCTCAGACGCTCCTGAGGCCCTGCCTTCCCCATAACAACTGTGCCTTCTTTCCTTAGGTCTTTTGTCTGACATGCTGTTACATCTGGGGTCATTTGCAGCTGATAAAAAGATCCTGTGATGGCCGGCCTAATCCTAGCAATCCCATGCATAGCCCAAAGCAATCTTCAGGGGCAGCACTGAGGCCAGAAGGCACCTGAGGCTGACCACCTACCAGAGCAGGGCTAAGCCAGAGCTCTGCTGCCCTCCTGCCAGACCCTCCTAGACCACTGCAGCAGCCTGGGCTACAGCGGGCCCACCCAGCAACATGCCACCAGGAGTCAGCTTGCGCCCACTTAACCAGGCCCCCGAACCCTGCCTTACCTCCCAGCACTCTCTTGGGCGGAAGGGCTGGTACCATGCGGTACGGGAACTTGTGAAGCAGCACTTCATGGAAGACCACGAAGTCATTGTAGCGTCTGTACACGGAGGACTTGAAGCGCTGTAAAACAAGGGGCATGGCAAGCAGGACATCAGCAACGAGACAGCTACTCTGCCGCTGAGCCACACCCGTCTTACTTTCTGAGATCTGTGCTGACTAGGCCAGCCTTAAACTCACACTGTACCTGGAGCTGACTTTTAAACTCAACTCTCTTGCCTTTTCCTACCAGGTCACTGGAAGTCCGTGACTCTGCCATCAGCCCTCTTTGCCTTCTCCCACCATGCAACAGAACTCACAGGAGCCATGTTACCAAATTCCTCACCCTCTCTCCCCACAAAGTAAAAGTTCTAGAATTCTACATAGAAATACAAATTATAATGTTAACATATCCCTGTCATGATGAGGACTCTTCACTGCTTGAACAGGTATAACCCCGCTCTTAAAAAGTAACACATAAGGCAGAGGAGATGGTGAGGTAGGTACAGTGCTTACTAAACAAGCATGAGGCCCCAAGTTCAGATTTCCAGCATCCAGGTAAAAGCCAGATATGGTAGTGTGTGACACTACCTATAACCCTAGCATTGAGAAATAGAGACAGATCCCAACAAGGAAAAAAAAAAAAACAGGAAGAAAAATCCTGCAAGGAGGAAAAAAAGCAAGCAGGAGGCCGCTGGGGGAAAGCACAGCTTGCCACACTTAGTTTGTCAGGCCCAGTTGCAAGGGCTGCTTGACTGCAGTTAGGAACCCTCTCCCCACGTTCTCATAGCTTCTACGGACTGGCACATGGATATGTTATCCCAGAAGCATCCCCGAGGGAGGCCCTCCAGCTCAGCCCTACACAACTCCAGTGCAGCCCAGGCTGTGCTTCCTTGGAAGTGTGTGGGCCCTGCTCTGCCCCCGAAATTCTCCCACATGCTGAAGACAATTCAGGACCAGAAGATGGTGTTAGCATGAACTATGCTATTACAGGACATACAGCAAAACTCTCCCAAATCCATTCTAACTGGAGCAAGATACCCAAAATTCATGGAAGGCACAAAATGACCAAGATATCTGGTGCCTTGGGGAGTCCACATGCTGCTGAGCACCCAAAATAAGCCCATCACAACAGAGCTGTGTCTGATGAACCCAGACACCGGGTGCCTGACAGCAGGAAAGTGGCATCACTAAAGCTGTGAAGGCCATGAGCTTGCCCTCCCCTTAAATGGAAAACAGGGTTGGAACCCAGATTCCACTGGACCAATGTCCTGATCACCAGGGGATTGCCAATGTTGAAAACCAGCACTGGGACAATGGCATTGCAGGCATGCACTCTTGAGACAAAGAGAGTGTAGCTGGGCATGGCGGCAAATGCCTATAATCCCAGGATTTAGGAAGCAGAGGGAGGCAGATCTCTGAGAGTTCAAGGCTAACCTGAGATACATGAGACCCAATCAAAAAATAAATAAATAAATAAAATGATTTGTTTTCAAAAGATTCCTGTAAGTCAGGTCTAGTGTCTCAGCCCTATAATCCCAGAATTCAGAGCAGGCCAGGGAACTCGGATTGCTATGAGTTCAAAGCTAGCCAGAGTTATGTAGCAAGATCCTGTGTAAGAAAAGAAAGAGACAGGCAGGGGAAGGGGAGGGGGAAGGGAAGGGAGAGAGGGAGAGAGAGAGAGAGAGAGAGAGAGAGAGAGAGAGAGAGAGAGAGAGATTGATTAAGATTCATAAGAAAAAAGATTGTAGTCAAAGAATGGACCTGATAGAGGCCTAGCAGAGTCAGAAGCAGCTCTAGGCACCAGCAGCTATTCAGAAGTTGGTTAGCCAGTTCACCTCATCATCTGGTACTGGGTCATACCCTCTCTCAGCTCCCTGCCCAAGCTACTCTGTGGCTCTCCCCTACAGCACAGTGAGTCCCAGTTACCTGGCTGGAAACCTCGTACTCCACATGCTTAAGGAATAAGCCCTTCTTCTCAGGGATGAGCTCCACCTGCACCGTGTCCTTGGCCAGCAGCTCCTGCAGGGTGTAGGCCAGCAGCAGCGGATTCCCCTGAGGCATCTGCATTCGCCTGGGGTCCAGGTCCCTCCACTCGGTGACCTGGGATGTTCGTGGGCCTGAGAGAGACAAGGTAGATGACAGATAAAGACAGCTGCTCAGAGTGGGGCCTCCTCATTCCCTGGGCTGGCTCAGCACATGGACTCTGGCCACTGCCACACACCCACACCAGACCCACCCCTTCCCCCAGCACCAGAAGATTCCCTACAGGAGGCTTCATCTCTGTGAATGGGTAAACTCATGGAGAAGGATTACAGCAGTTAGGGAAGGAGGGAGGGAATGCTTGCAACTTAACAACAGACAGTTTGTAAAAACATTCCTCTGGTTAGGCAGTGGTGTGGTGCATGCCTTTAATTCCAGCACCTGGGAGGCAGAAGCAGGTGGATCTTTGTGAAACTGAGGCCAGACTGGTTTCACAGAGAAACCCTGTATTGAAAAACAAAAAGATTCCTCCAAAAATGCACAATGGCCAAAAAGCACTTAGAAAGATGCTACATATCCTTACCTCTAGGAAAGCACGTATCGATAGCGCTGGTTCACGTGTCTGTTCCTAAGTATGGAGGGCCAGAGGTCAGCCTCATCTCTTATTCTTCAACCCATCTAGCTTGCTTTTATTCAAATGTGTGTTTTGCTTCCATGTATACAGGTGTAGCAGGTTTGTGCACTGCCATAGAAGTCAGAAGAGGGTGTTGGACTCCCCTCAAACTGTACTTATAAACAGCTGTTAGCTGTTGTACTGAGAATTCAATCTCCAGTCCCCTGGAAGAGCACCCAGTGCTCTTAACTGCTGAGCCATCTCTCCTGTCTGCCCGCCCCATCCCCCTTTTTTAAAAGACATGGTTTTGCAGACAGCCACGGGCACTATGTAAGGGGACGAAGGCATGAGAGTGTGTCCTGGTGACATGGGCACAGCCATATAAGGATATGGATGCCACAGACCCATGGGAATTGACAAAAGCTTCCTCCTGTAAGGCAAGGCTCAGAGGCATGGTAAAGCCCCTTCTGGTCCAAGTACACATGTTTGCAAACCACTGACCAGTGTGTGCAAAAACCAGCAATCACTTCTTCTCTACCCAGGCAACGGCAACCAGAGACTGCTCGGAGAGACCTCCCACTGGCTAGCCTCTCCTTCTGTGCTGAGAGTCCAAGTAGTGTAGTCTGTGCTGCTCCACCAGAGCAAGCATGACCAACCCACCTTGTATGTCTGTCTATGTGTCTATGTGTCTGTCCTTTCTTCATTCCCTCACTGTCCCAGTCAGGGTTCTAGGACCCAGCCATGACAGACGAGGTGGGGTCTCTGGCTTTACCTGGAACTCATCAATTCAGCTAGGTTGGTAAGGTCAGAGAGCCCACCTCATCCAGAGATCCTCCTGTCCCTGCCTCCTCCCTCCACCATGCCTGGCTGTTTACCCCGGTTCCTGAGGGGCAAGCACTAATGAGTCATGTCTCCAGCTCTACAGTGAAGAATGTTTGGCTCTGCTTTTTGTTTTTGAGTCAGGATCACATTATCCCTTGCTGGCATGAAATCTGCACATAGGTGACGATGACCTGAAAGTTGCATCCCTTCTGCCTCAGCCTCCGGGATACTGGCATTACAGGGACACACCATCAAACACAACCCAGGAGCTTTCTGAAATGCTAACATGCTCCTAAAATGTTCTAAATGAACCAGATGGTGGTGGCACCCACTTTCAATCCCAGCACTTAAGAGGCAGGGGCAGTTAGACCTTTGAGTTCAAGGACAGCCTGCTCCATAGAGTAACCAGGAGAGCCAGGGCTGACAGAAAAAACCTGCCTTGGAAAACAAAAACAAACTAAAATTAAACAAAACTTTTAAATAACTAATGGCTAGAAAATTTTGAATATACAAACTAAAAGCACACTGCTCAGGAGGCTGGGCTGATGGCTCAGGTAAAGCACTTCCATTCAAGTGTGAGGGATTAAATCCCCAGAACCTACATAGAGTTGAACTTAGAAGCACCAGTCTAGGATGCCAGCACTCCACAGAGACTCGATGGAGGGCAGAGATAACAGAAATGGAGGTTGAAGGCCAGCTAGCTCATAGTGTACAACGGGAACAAGGCCTGTTCAAACGAGGTGGGTGGTGAGCACTGGGCTGGAGGCAAGCCTCTGGCCTCCACCTGGACAACAGCATGCATACATCCACACTCACACACAGAGAAAGGATAATAAATACAGATATTATCCATATGCATGTGTGTATACATATACATCGAATAGTGCCAGGGCCTGTGGGAGGACTTTTCTCCTCCAGAAGAGAGAAAGTGCAGATTTAATTTTTTTTAATTAGGTATATGTTTGTGTTTGTATGGGGTCTGTGCCTCTGAGTGTGGGTGAAGGGAAGGAAGAAAAGGCTGCTGGGTACCTTGGAGCAGTTGTGAACTGCCCAAGTAGACACTAAGCACCAAACCTGGGTCTTCTGCAAGAGCAGCAGCAGCAGCAGTCTTAGCAGCCACACCATTGTCCAGCCCCTGCCTCTACTGTTTTAAGTCATGGAACTGAACTAACAGAGAGCTGCGCCTCCACACAGGTCCTCAGCTAGAGTGTCCAGTGCTCTTAACAAGTGAGCCATTGCTCCAGTCCCAAAGGGTCTGTCTTACTGCAGGAAGAGACACCATGATGAGCAAGGCAACTTAGAAAAAAAAAAAAAAAGCATTTAACTGGAGACTGGCTTACAGTGTCAGAGGCTGGGTCCATGGCCATTATGGTGGGAAGCATGGCAGCAGGCAGGCAGACACGGCAGTGGGGCATTAGCTGACTAAAAACTTACATGTTGTGATAACAGCCCCTAGGCAGAAAGGAAGCCAACAGGAATTCTGTGGGCTTTTAAAACCTCAAAGCTCACCCCTCGTGGCACATCTCCTTCAACAAGGCCACACCTCCTAATCCTTCCCAAAGAGTTCCACCTACTGGGAACCAAGTATTCAAACATATGAGCGTATGGGAGCCATTCTCATTTAAACCACCACAGGGCCTTGGAACATTTCCTGGTTCGTGATTTTGGAGACAGGGAAGCAGAAGGTTGAGGGGCAGAGAGAGGAAAACACTGGGCTGGTGGGCCGGAGTGATACTTTGTGTGCTAGAAAACCCTCAAGTCAAATCAACAGCCAACTTTTTATCAAAACCACAGAAGTTTAAAGAAGTTTGTGGCATACACAGTGGCCCATACCTGTAACCCAGCACTTAAGAGGTAGAGGTAAGAGGCTCAGGATTAAAAGAGAGAGAAAGAGAGAGAGAGAAAGAGAAAGAGAGAGAGAAAGAGAGACAGACAGACAGACAGACAGACAGAGACACACTCTGACTGATTGATTAGGCTGATATAGACAAGATTTGGTGGTACACACTGGTAATTCCAGCACTCAAGAGGTTGAGGCAGGAGGAGTCTCATTTCCAGACCTGACTACATAAGGAGACCTGGTCTCAAAAAATAAAATAACACACACACCACATCATCACCATCACCACCACCACCATCACCATCATCATCATCATATAAAAACATGCCTAGGGCTGGAGAGATGGCTCAGTGGTTAAGAGCACTGACTGCTCTTCTAGAAGTCCTGAGTTCAATTCCCAGCAACCACATGGTGGCTCACAACCATCTGTAATGGGATCTGTTTCCTTCTTCTGGTGTGTCTAAAGAGAGCAACAGTGGACTCACATACATAAAATAAATAAATAAATCTTAAAAAAAAAAAAAAAAAACATGCCTATAATCCCAGAATCTGGGAGGCAGAGGCAGGGCAACCACAGCCTGCCTCAAGTCCAAGGCCAGCCTGGGAGAAAGATAAGCAACAGAGGGGCAACAAAGGTCTCTATTAAGAGAGATTTTTTTCCAGACCCCACTACCTTACCTCTGGCTGGCAGGAAATCAAAACATAGGCCAGTCTAGCCGTGAACTCAACAAATACCCACCTGCCTTAGCCTCTCAGGTGCTGGAATCAGAGACGTGAGCCACCGTGCCCAGCTGAAGCTTTTTCAAAGTTCTCTATTAAGCATGTATTTATCGTCATGCTTTCCCCAAAGATTAAGATAAGGCAGTCCTCTAAGACAGCCTGAGACCTCAGTAATAATTAGCAAAGGAACACACGTGGGTGAAGCATGCGGACTTTGAACACAGCGGAATCTAAAACATCCTCTGAAGCACAAACAGCACCTCGGCACCTCGACCCTTGGCTTCTCTCAAACACCCTCGAAAGCCAGTGTGGGGGTGCACACATGTAACCCTGGGCACACTGAGCACTTAGAGCCAGAGGAGCAAGAGTTCACGCCAGGCAGTGGTGGCGCACGCCTTTAACTCCAGTGGTGTATAGTCAGGGCGACACGGAGAAACCCTGTCTCAAACACAAAACAAATAAAAAAAAAAAAAAAGAGTTTGTGACCAGCCTGGGCTACACAGACCCTATTTCAAATTATGAGGAGAGGGACTATTAAAATGGCTCAACAAGTAATGGTGCTTGCCACCAAGCCTGATGACCTACTAAGTGGTGAAAGGGAGAACCAACTCCCTTAAACCATCTGACCTCCACAAGCATACTGTAGCTTGCACACACATACCATCCCATTCAATTAAACAGAGAAGTAAAAAGTAATTAAATAGAGACCACAGGAACAGCCCAGTCGGTACTTGCCATGTCCACACAAGACCTAACTTTCATCCCCCGGATCTGTAACTGCAGGCTAGGTGAGACGGCGCACACTAATAACCCCAGACCTGGCACGGCACAGACAGAAGGACCCTGGGATTGACTGTAGCCTAACCATCCAGTGCTAGGCTAAGGAGAGACCCTATCTCAAAGGAAGTCCACAGTGTATGGTGGTCTGAATATGTCTGCCCACACAAACTCAGGTATTTAAATGACTGGCCCATAGGGAGTGGCACTTATAGGAGGTGTGACTTTTTGGAGTGGGTGTGGCCTTGCTGGAGAAAGTGTGTCACTATGGTGGTAGGCTTTGAGGTCTCCTACTCTCAATCCCAGTGTGGAATTTCAGTCTCCCTCTGGCTGCCTTTGGATCAAGTATAGAACTCTTGGCTTCCCCGGCACCATGTCTGTCTGCACAATGCCAAGCTTCCTGCCATTTTGATAGTGGACTGAATCTCTGACGCTGTAAGCCAGACCAAGTTAAATGTCCTTTATAAGAGTTGCCTTGGTCATGGTGTCTCTTCACAGCAATGAACCCTGACTAAGACATTAGGTTGTCCACTGACACACACGTGTATACACACACATACACATATAACCATATATACATACAATCTCTCAAAAATACCAGCGACAGTTGGGACTAGAGAGGTGACTCTGATGAACGCTTGCTGATCTTGCAGAGGACATGGGTTTGGTTCCCAGCACCCACATGGCGGCTCATAACAGATCTAATGCCCTCTTCTGGCCTGCACAGTCACCAGGTATACACATGGTACACAGGCAAAACACACACATAAAAAATACATCTATGAAAATAAAAACAGGGCTGACAAGATGGTCAGGAGATACAGGTACAGACCATCAAACCCAGACTCCACATAAAAGTAGGAAAAAGTTGATTCCTGAAAGTTGTCCCCTCACCTCCACACGTGACCATGCAACATACAATAAGTACACATCTTGAAAAAACGTCACGGTGGAAGAACTGGAAGAACACTACCAATCCCCAAGTTAACCTCCGTACATCTACACGGGCACACACAGGTAAGTAAGTGAGCGGACAAAGAGTAAGGAGAGGAAATGCAAACATTAGAGCTACGAGTCCACGGATGAAAAGACCCACACGCCGTCACAGCTCTCCTCCGAAGCACCAACCACAACACAGTGTGACCCCAGGCGTTAATGTGCTAAACTCAGGGGCCTGTTGGTGTGGTGGCACATGCCCTTCATCCCAGCACTCGCTGTGAGCCAACGTGTGGGTTCTCTGCAAAAGCAGTGGGCACTCAACTGCAGACCCATTCTCTAGCCCCTCAAAAGAAACTTTAAATGAAAAAAAAGAAGAAGAAAAAGAAGTGCACATCTGTAATCTCAGCACTTCCAAGGCAGAGGCAAAGGCAGGGGACAGATATGAGCCAAGGGCCACCCTAGGTTACATACCCAAACTGTCGCAAAGCAAAAAAAAAAAAAAAGTTTGTTTTGGACAGCATCACTGTCACAGGTAAACCAGAAGCAGCAGTAAGGACAGGAACAAGAAGAATCTGGATTCTTTGGGATGAGCAACGAGCACCTTGACCCACACCCTTCTCAGCATCCACAGTCACTAGAGACAGAGATACATGTGTACTACCCACAGAAATAAAACAGATTAGATGGGAAACCAGCCAGGCTGAGGCACTGAAAGGCAAAGGCAAGCTCTGACGAGAGACAGCTGCTGGGAGCCAGCCTCCATATTCCAGTAGGTATGTGGGCCAGCAAGTGACCGACCTGAGCACAGTACTTGTCACTTGCACACTGGACATAAAGAGTCAGGCACGGGGGCCGCTGAGGTGGCTCAGCAGGTAAAAGCACTTGCTGCCAAGCCTGAGCACCTTAGTTTGATCCCTGGGAGTGAAGACCCTCAAGCTGTCCTCTGACTGCCAAGTGTGCTGAGGCACATGTGTTCCCTCGCCATAAACAAATGGATAAACCTAATTTAAAAAATTCTAAGGGGTAAGCATAGGAGCACATGCCTATAATCCCAGAACACAGCAAGCAGAGGAAGGAGAATTCAGATTTTGAGGCTAGCCAGATTTTGACCAACAGCAAGACTAAATATCAACACACACACACACACACACACACACACACACACACAC
>JANHMN010000023.1:1975946-1987739 GCA_030674055.1 Rhabdomys pumilio
GGGGGATTCAAGGCAGGGGCTCTACCACTGAGCCACACCCCAGTCCCTCACTGGGAGATTCTAGGCAGGGGCTCTACCACTGAGCCACGCCCCAGCCCCTCACTGGGAGATTCTAGGCAGGGGCTCTACCACTGAGCCACACTCCATCATCCCTGTTTTTAGTTTTTGTTTTCAGACAAGGTTTCATTCATAAGATTCCCAGGCAGGGGCTGAAGAGCTGGCTCAGAGGTTAAGAGCATTTGCTCTTCCAGAGGTTCTGAATTCAATTCCCAGCAACCAGACAGTGGCTCTTAACCATCTATAATGAGATCTGGTGCCCTCTTCTGGGCCGCAGGTAAACATGCAAGCAAAATGCTGTATACATAAATAAATCTTAAAAAAAAAAAAAGAAAAAAAAAAAAAGATTCCCAGGCAGGCTTACAAGTTTTAAGTTCTACTCCAAGTCTTTTTTTTTTTTTTTTTTTTTTTTTTTTTTTTTTTTTGGTTTTTCAAGACAGGATTTCTCTGTGTAGCCCTGGCTGTCCTCGAACTCAGAAATCCACCTGCCTCTGCCTCCCAAGTGCTGGGATTAAAGGCGTACGCCACCACTGCCTGGCTCTACTCCAACTCTTTAGCTACAAGCCAGTAGCACTATGTCCAGTGTAATTCCTGGGTTTATTACAATCCTTTTTTTAAAAAAGATATATCTATTTATTTTATGTATGAGTACACTGTAGCTCTCTTCAGACACACCAGAAGACAGCATCGGATCTCCATTACAGATGGTTGTGAGCCACCGTGTGGTTGCTGGGAATCGAACTCAGGAAGAGCAGTCAGTGCTCTTAGCCTCTGAGCCATCTATCTCCGTCCCTACTGTAATCCTCTTGCCCAAGTGTAGTAAGACACCACCCTACCCGCCTATGGAGACCGAGTCCTCACAGCAGGGCATCATGAGCTTCACTCAGCCAGACCTAAGCCGGATCAACTGGTCTCTGCTACTATAAAGGGCATGAACAGCCTCAAACAGAACACATTCCGCTGTGATTTCACTCAGTGCTCAGGACAGTCTATGGAACCACAGACTTGTTTTTCTGCCTGTGGGACTGATGCCAGATTCCTAATAATAAAGTATCAGACAAGATGTCCTCAAGGACCTTTCATTGAAGGAGCAAGTACTCCCCTGAAACACAGAGGTGGGGGGGACCCCCTCATGAAGTTAAAAGAAACCCGGCTGGCATGTGGCTCAGTAGGCCAAGTGCTTGCCTAGCATGCACGAAGTCTTGGACTCTATTGTCACCGTCCCACCGACCAAGGGTAAGCCATCCAGCAGGAGTCCCAGACCAGCCTGGGCTACCTGAGACCTAGGCCTTGGCACTGTCTCCTCTTTCCAAGGCTCACCCTGCCTCCTACCCTACCCCATACAGCTGGACTAACTTCCTACCCTCCTCAGGCGCCTCACTGTGAACATTGCTTTCTCTATGGCATTTTTTTTATTTCTTTACTGGATATTTTATTTACATTTCAGATGCCGTCCCCTTTCCCCATTTCCCCTCCCTAGAAAACCCCTACCCCGTGCCCCCTCTCTATGGCATTTTTTACTGGTGATGGCTGAGTTTTGCAACATCAAGGCCCCTAGCAAATCCTAAGGTAAATTTTTGCTTAACACATCTCCTGACTGCTGTGTGGTTCTCGTGAGACCATAAGCTCTACAAGGTGGTCTGTGTTCACCATGTTCATACACTATCCCAAGTACTGAGAAGAGTGACAGGGGCTGAGGGTGTGGCTCTATGGATAAAGCACTTGCCTCAGAAGTGTGGGGATATGAGTTCAGATCGCCAGAACATGTAAGTGCCAAGTGCCCATGGAGGCCAGCCACCATACCTCCCTTGTCTAGGAGGACAAGACAATTCCCCAGAGCGAGGTGGCTAGCTAGACTAGCCAAAACAATGAATTATTTGACCCCAATACTGAAAAGTGGGGTGAGGGAACTCAGCTGTAGAGATGGTTCAGTCAGTTTAGTGCTTCCTGCAAGAATAAGGGCCTGAACTTGATCTCCAGCACTGAGGGGGAAATGGTGGGTGTGGTGGGACACGCTGGAGAAGCTGAGATGGGAGGATTCCTGGGGGCTTGATCTTGATGGGTCATCTCTGGGCCACTGAGACCATGTCTCAAGGCGAGAGGTGGGGGTGGGGGAGAGGAAAGGATGCGACACCTGAGAACAAGAGCTGACATGCATATGCATGCACATGCAGCTGCATACAGAAACAGGTACACACACATAAAAAAAGCATTTTAAAAACTTTATCTTATGTGTGTGTTTGTTTCCACGTACATCTGTGCAACACATGCCTGCAGTGCCCAAGGTCAGAAGAGGGTGATGGATCCTCTAGAACTGCTGCCATGTGGGTTTGGGGAACTGAACTCTACTCACCCGAAGAGCAGCCAGTGCTCTCAACCACTGAGCCATCTCTAGATCCACAATGTATGTGCGTGCATGCGTGTGCGCATTTCTGCGTGCGTGCATTTAACTAAAAGAAAGATACCCAGTCCACAGCAGATACACACTTAGCACCTGCTGGATGAATGAGTGCAAAGTCATAAACTCAAGCAATGAGTAGAAACCACGTGTTACCATGGTAACAACTGCACATCCTTCCAGCACCAACAAATCTCATTCACAGTCTTGCAAGCGATGGGAACTGTGCCTGAGTGAGCAGCAGCAGCAAAAGCTGCTGACGAAGACGATCGGCAACAGACACAACAGTGGTGAACCCTGAGACTACGCCTCGTGCTGGTGGGATCCTTCCCCCTGCACCATGAGTCCCTGTCATATCTGTTTTGCCAAAGGCGCATAAGGAAGAACCCTGGCGATGTAATGCTATAGTGTACAACACAGGCAGCTAAGCTACAGAGAGGAGAGCTGTCTTGGGCTCCTTACTTAGGACACAGTATCGACAAACCTTGTGGGCCTAACCTGCTAGTGCTTATTAGTGTGGAGATGTGATCCAGATCCTGTAAACTCAGTTCAAATACTCTTCCGAGACGGAAGTGCTTCATCTACCAATCATCCTTATAGTTCCCAACGTTAGCATGAGTCTTTCAGGGTCTTTTAGAAAAGAAGTAGAAAAGGGCTAACCTCAAACTCCTTGTGTAGCCAAGGATGGCCTTGAAATTCTGATGCTCCACCTGCTGGATGCTGAGATTACAGGTATGCTCCACCACACCTGGTTTAATGCCGTGCTAGAAAAGGAACCCAAGGCCATAGACAACCTAAGCAAGCACATCACCTTCTGAGCCCAATCCCAGCCCTAAGTCTCCTTGAGTCCTCCTTCGTCTGTCCTGTTCATGGCTTTCCCCCAAATCAAAACCTTTGACTCTCTAAGACCACCAAACATGAAACCAGCACAGCATGTGCACCCAGAAAGAACTTTAATCAGCACCCAGCCAGACCCCTACCCTCAGCAGCACACACAGTAGAAAATGGTTCACCAGGGGCTGTGGGCATGACTCAGTCAGTACAGTGCTTGCTAACAAGTGTGAGGACCCAAGTTCTATTCCCCAAAACCCACATAAAAAGCCTAATAGTGCATGCCTATAACCAAGCACGAAAGAGGCAGAACCAGGAGGATCCTTTGGGCTTGCTGACCAGACAGTCTAGCCAAATCAGGTATTCTCCAGGTTTAGTAAGACCTTGACTCAAAAATTAAGGTGGAGATTAACTATAGAAGACACCCATTGTTAACCTCTGGTCTTTATACCCACATGTATGTACACACACACACACACACACACACACACACACACACACACACACACGGGGATGGGGGGAGGAGGGAGAGAGAGATCTTGATCAATCACCAGGTATGGTAGGTAGCACATGCCTTCTTTAATCCCATCACTTGGTAGGTAGAGGATCTTTGAGTTCTAGACCAGGCCAGCCTGGTCTACAAAGTGAGTTCCAGGACAGCAAGGGCTACACAGAGAAACCCTGTCTCAAAGAACAAAAACAAAAAGAGCATCACAGCTGAGTGTGGTGGCTCACATCCATGAGACCAGCAACTGGAAGGCGAAAGGAAAAGATGTCAGTTCAAAGCCAGCCTGGGCTACACAGCACGTTCAAAGCATTCCTGAGCCAATGTCTTGAAAAGGCAATAGAAACGGGACCACAGATGTCAATGTGAAGAACAATAAAGGAGCTGAGACACAGCTCAGGGGTAAGACAACCTGGGTTCCGGTCACATCGCACAGAGGCCAGAGGACAACCTTCTCACACACACACACACACACACACACACACACACACACACACACACAATGATTTTTTTGTTCTAGAACTGTAGATCAGGCTGGCCTCAAACTCAGAGACCCGCCTGCCTCTACTTCCAGAGTGCTGGAATCAAAGATATGAACCACTACCACCTGACAAACACAGGTATAATTATAAAAAAAATTGAAAAACAGGCCAGTGGACTGGAGAGATGGCTCAGAGCTTAAGAGCACTGACTGCTCTTCCAGAGGACCTGAGTTCAATTCACAGCAACCACATGGTGGCTCACAACCATCAAAAATGAGATCTGGTGCTCTCTTCTAGTGTGTAGGCATGTATGCAGGCAGAACACTGTACACACAATAAATAAATCTTTTAAAAAAGAAAGAAAGAAAAGAAAAACAGGCCAGTTGTCATCAGGGCAGCCAAAGCTACAGAGAAAAACCCTGTCTTGAAAAAACATCGTCATCATAAATTAATAGACAGTCAAGCTGCAGCTATGAATGGTGGCCCATGAAATTAATCCAAGTATTTACTTAGAGGCAGAGGTAGGAAGGTCAGAAGTTCTAGGCCAGCCTGGGCTATACAGTGAGACCCTAAGTCAAAGAAACAAGAGGACATGAGAAGAGGCTCAGCTGTTAAAAACTCTAGCTCACAAGCAAAAGGAGACAAAAAATGAAGCAGACTAGTCCTGGACTCCAAGGGAAATCTCAGACTGACTAAGAAGGGTCCTGAGACCTGCTTATGTGTAGTGAATGGGGTGGGCATAGCCATACCTTTAATCCAGCACTTTGGACTCAGAGCAGGCAGATCTCTGTGATTTCCAGGCCAGCATAAACAGCACAGCGAGTTCAGACCAACCAGGACTACATGGTAGGAACCCACACGTGCACTGTCTCACACACTGTCACTTCCAAGCTGGTCAGCAGATAGTCCTTTCAACGATTAGTACAAACACACAGACCGCAATGGGGAAAATCTCACAGATATATGACACACAAGAGTTGAGCTAGAAACATTCCTCTAATGAGCTTTTGCAATTCAAATCGGAGGCAGGAGGCAAGCAAGGGCAAAGGATACTAGAGACCCTGCTCCCCACGAACCACCAAGACTCTTTTTTTTTTTGGAGACAAAGTCTGACATATGCAAGCTGGCTTCAGAGTTCCTATACAGCTCAAGATGACCTTGAACTCCAACCAAATCAAAGATCAGAGGCACGCACCACCACACCACCACCATGCATACTCTATCTGGTGCTGGGAATGGAACCCAGCGCCAGACAACCACTCTACCGACAGCCACATCCCCAGCCCTCCCACTGGACCCTGCTTCTAAAAGGATCTATCAAACCTCAACTTGCACCTCAGAAACCCAGGCCTCTCAGCATGGAACCACTCACCCACGGGGAAGCCCAATGGCATCCTCCCAGAGTTTAAAGGGAACAGCACAGTTTGCCAGTGCTGGGAATCTTGGAAGAACTGACACTGTGAGTTCAAAGTTGCAAAAAAAGTATCTTTGTGTCTCTCTACTCTGTCTGTTATCAGTTTGCTGGGGGATTTGTTGTCTGGGGTTTTTCCTTCCTTCCTTCCTTTCTTTCTTTCCTTCCTTCCTTCCTTCCTCCCTTCCTTTCTTCCTTCCTTTCTATACTTCTCCTCCTTTCTCTGGCTAACCACTCTGAAAGTTACCCTGGCTTTCTGACACAAAGTAGAAATATCCAGGACATCTCAGGACCGTCCATATCCTAGTAAAGACTACACAGAAGGCCCACCTGAGCCAGCACTGCAGAAGTAGGCCTGGGGTGCAAGACTATAATCCTAGCACATGGACACAGGACATACAGAGAGTTGGAAGCCAGCCTGGAATACAGTGACAGCCTGTCTCAAAAAGGGGCAGGCAGGGAAGAGATGGTGGAAAGCACTGGTTAAGTAGCTCAGTGGAGGGCTTGCCTAGCACTCACAAAGCCCTGGGTACCATCCTCAGCACTGCATAAATCAGGTGCTACCTACCTGTATTATCAAGTGGAGGTACGACAATCAGGAATTCAAGGTGACCCTTGGCTACACTGCAAGTTCAAAACCAGTCTGGGCAACCTAAGTTCCTGTCTCAAAGAACAAAACAAAAACCTAGGTGCTCTCAGAGAATACCCAGCAGGCACTGGGAGACTAATCGGCCAAGCACCACAAGAGCGAATTCATGTACATAAGCCATATTGATCTGTGATAGAAACTTGAAAGCTAAGGCAGGGGTCCTTGCCTTCCACTGCTGGAGGCAGAGGCTCAGACAGCCCAGGAATATAGCTGACCTGAATCAGAAGGCCCTAAAAATCCACACAACAAATCAGGAACTGGAATGTGTTACAGAAAGGAAACTATTGAGTCAGATCCTCCCACATCTACACCAAAGTGTGGAGACCGGATTTTCCATGCCAAGGTAGCTGTCATCTGACACTGTGAGCTATCCTGAAACCCCAAAATGAGCTAACCAGAGCTAAGCTGGTGACAGTGGAGACCAGAATTCATTGTGAGGAACTAGACCAGTGCCTCCCAGAATTCAGGAAGTGGTGGGTTGCTGTGGAGAGGCAGCCAGCCAAAGAGCCACACTCAGCCCTGCTGGGCACCAGCCTCCATGCCCTGTGCCTGCTGGCCAGATGCACTGCTGTGCCTAAGCCAGAGGCCTACAGGCTAGACGAGCAAGTAGGTGCTTTCTTTTCATGTGTGGTTTCATCTTGTTAAGATCCTTCTGCTCTGAAGAGAAGGGTGCATCCCACCTGGGCTTAGGCAGTAGACAAAAGCAATCCCCAGCCGCCATCCTCCATCAGGAAGCCAGGTGAGGGGAGATTCCAGACCTCTCTGGTGAGACACTGCTCAGTGAGTTCGGAGTAGATTAAAGAAGTCACAAAAGGACACAGGCCCATGTCCTTGGCAGTCAGGAAAGGCTCCTCACTAGAGCTAGGCACCTGGTGGGACTCCAATGCCACCACTTACCACGGACCGCCTTGTACTGTCATTTCCTCACCTGCAAATGACTGCAAGCGAGGCCTAAACTGTTCCTCGGGGAAAGCACATCAGAGACCCACAGGGAGCCCTTAGAAAGCCTACTCACCAAGCTGAACCCTGCAAAGCCTCCCATGGGAGACTCTTCCCTAGGTCCCCAAAGCAGTATATCAAACCCGAGCAGCACATAGGACCTGCGGCGGTTTGAATGAGAATGGCTCCCAGAGGTTCATGTTTGATGAACTGGGCCCCAATTGGTGGAACTGTTTAGGAAGGATTTGCAGGTGTGGCCTTGTTCAAGGAGATCTGTCTCTGGATGGGTGGGTAGGTGGGTGGGTGGGGAGAATGCTCTGAGGTGCCAAAAGGAAGGTGTGTTTGAATGTCCCTGCTGTCTAGTCGTGGATAAAGATGTGAACTCTCAGCTGTTTCTGCCGCCATACCTTTGTCAACTATCATGGACTCTAACTCTGGAAACAGCAAGCTCAACTAAATCCCTTGGTCCAAGGTGCTTTGTCACAGCAATAGAAAAGTGACTGATACAGGACCCCAGCCTTGCCCCTTCTGCTTCTGCCCTGCTCCTCCTCAGCTTCCATCCAGTTCCAGCCTCAGGGACCCAACTCACAGATCACCCGCCTCTGCCTCCTGAGTGCTGGGGTTAAAGCTATGTGCCACCAAGCTCTTTTATTTTATATTTATTTATTTATTTATTTATTTATTTGGTTTTTTTGAGACAGGGTTTCTCTGTGCAGTCCTGGCTGTCCTAGAACTCACTCTGTAGACCAGGCTGGCCTCAAACTCAGAAATCCGCCTGCCTCTGCCTCCCAAGTGCTGGTATTAAAGGCGTGCGCCACCACTGCCCGGCTCACCAAGCTCTTTAGAGTAGCCCAATATTCCATTTGGAGCTATGTCATATAGTCAGTGACATATGACATAAGTATATGACAGTCACTTAATAAACACTACCTCATTGAATAGAACATTTCAAAACAACATGACGTTGAGCTCAGGCTGGGGCTCAAGCATGGTATAGCCCATGCTTGGCACACAGCATACTCAGGGTTCCAGCATTACAAAAGCCAGAGAGGTGGAACTTGCCTATAATCTTTACACTTGGGAAGTGGAGGCAGGGGGATCAAAAGGTCATCCTCAGCTACACAGTGAGTTCAAGGCCAGTCTGGGCTGCACAAACCCATCTCCACCAAATTTTAAAAGAACAAAAAAAAAAAAGCTACTTAGCACTGCAGAAAAACATTAGCAGGAAGAAACAGACTGTGAAAGCATGTATCTGGAACACAGTGAGGACAACTTTGTAAGCTGAACAGGAAACAAGGAAATGCAGGAGGATGCTGAGAGACCAGAGTCCCTGGAAAAATGTCTGTGCTAGCAGTTCTCTGTGCTTATGCAACATTTCCTCAAAGTGCCAACTCTCCCAGCATTAAACGTTACCGGGTCTGATCACAACTCCTCCATAAGACTCCAACAGTCAGCTCTTCCCAGGCACAACTGGGCTTGGAGGATGGTTGGTAAATGACACCACTGTAGGGGTGGAAAGAGGCTGGTTGGTACAGCGCTTGCCTAGCATGCAAGAAGTCCTGAGTTCTGTTCCCAGCACAGTGTAAACCAGGAGCCAGGGTGATGCCATACTCAGGAACGGAAAGCAAGAAGATCAGGAATTTAATGCCATCCTCTGCTACATAGTGAGTATGAGGCCATCCTGGGCTACATGAGACCTTGTCTCAAAAATAAACAAACAAGCAAGCCTTTCCAAGTGGCGGTGACCTACACATTTAACATGGAGGCAGAGGCAGGCAGATCTGTGAGTTCAAGGTCATCCTGGTCTACAGAATGAGTTCCAGGACACTCAGGGCTACACAGAGAACCCTGTCTCAAACAAACAAAATTAAAAAAAAAAAAAAAAAAGAAAGTAAGTAAGTAAGTAAGGTGAGAGTACTGATAGGTGCCTATAATTCCAGCACCAGGAAGGTGGAGCCACAAGGAACCCTGGAGCTAGCAGTCAGTCAGTCCAGCTGACTCAGCCAGCTCTAGGTTCAGTGAGAGACTTGTATCTCAAAAATTAAGGTAAGGAAGGGCATGGTAGTATGCACCTTTAACTCCAGCATTCAGCAGGCAGAAGTGAGTGGACCTCTGAATTTATGGTCAGCCTGGTCTACACAGTGAGTTCCAGGCCAGCCAAGGCTACAAAATGAGACCCCGTCTAAAACAAACAAAAAAAGATGGAGAGCAACAGAGACACCCAGCATTAACCTCTGTCCTCCATGGATGTGCACCCAGACACTCACATAGGCACACACATTAACATTCAAGTGTGTACACACACATGCAGGCACATTAAACAACAACTAAAGACAAAATGAGGGCTGGGACACGACTCAGAATCAGAGCCTTTGCTTAGCATTCACAGTATATATAGTGTGTTCAATCACGAGGGCTGGGCTGGGGCTCAAGGTGGAGGGAGCGCTCATCTAGCACATATGAGGCCTTGGTTTCCATGCCCAGCCCTGCACAAACCAGTATGATGGCACATGCCTATAATCAGCATTTGGGAGACAGATGTAAGACAAGCCATAGTTCAGGGCCAACCTTGACTACAAATCACGTTTGAAACCAGCTATATGAGATCAGTCTAAAATGGAAATAAAACCTGGAACTGATTCTCCAAGAGCTAAGGCCATCGTTTGCCTCCAAACATGTTCCCCAAACCATACCTCTCTTAGTTAAGGTTCTAATTCATTAGTGACTTTGTAAAGAAAACTGGAAAAGTCCAGCTTTAGGAGGCCACACAGCCTCAATCTCACCTGCAGGTCCCAGCTGTGCCCACACAGTCCTTCCTGTGGTCTCTGCCCACTACCCTGGCACACAGCAAGGCAAAACATGTCTTGTTTGTGCTTCATTTTTCTCAGGAAACAAAGTAACATGAAAACAGAATTCCCCTGCTCGGAATACATCACTTTCTTGCTAACCGCAAATTCTGGCAAAGTCTGTTCTACATAATAGAGACATAGTTACTTCCTCTTTCTTCAGATTGACACATTTACCTTGCAAATGTGTGTGTGTGTGTGTGTGTGTGTGTTAAAGCAGGGTTGCATATAGTCTAGGTCAGGACCCAAGGCTTCATGCAAGCAGCTATATCACTAGCCAAGAGAGAACACAGACAAACCAGGAGATAGGCAAGAAAGGGTGGAAGAAGGGTAAAATTGGTACAGGCAGTGGTGGCGCACGCCTTTAATCCCAGCACTTGGGAGGCAGAGGCAGGCAGATTTCTGAGTTCGAGGCCAGCCTGGTCTACAGAGTGTGTTCTAGGACAGTCAGGGCTACACAGAGAAACCCTGTCTCGAAAAACCAAAAAAGAAAGAAAGAAAGAAAAAAAAGGGGGGGTAAAACTGAGCAAATTACAGTGGTAAAGAATATGTTACTAGAAACTTCATTATTTTGTACGCTAACTCAAACAATTAAAACAAAACGGGAGGGCTGGAGAGATAGCTCAATAGTTAAGAACACCAGTTGCTATCGCAGAGGACCCATGTTCAGTTTCCCAGCACCCACATGGTGGTTCACCAGGTAACTCCAGTTCCAGGGGATCAGATGCCCTCTTCTGATCTCATGCATGTAAGACAAGCATGTAAGACAGATAGATAGATAGACAGACAGACAGACAGATAGATTTCACATAAAATTGAACAAAACTAAAAACAATGTTTTAAAATAAATTACTAAATTAAAGAACGATGTTATCTTTTTATAGACATATGATAATATGTAGTTTTCTTCAAACATTTGGGCCCCTCCTATATATCAAGTATTATTCTAGGTGCTGAGATCTGAAGAAAGATCTCAAGTCTTCAGATAACAGTGTGTAAAGCAGGAAGATGAATGCTCTTAGTGTGAGCAGCCATTTCAGGGGTGATTTAAGCACCGTCAACTACACACATCTGAGGAGACAGCTCAATGAACTGTGACAAGTGCAAATGCCTACAGAAGGAAACCTCCTGTGAGCCAGGAACTGAGGGTCGGGGTGTGAGCCCAGGCGGGGCAGGAAGAGCATGCCAGAGCTGCAAACTAGGAGGCGTGGCAGAGAATAGCAAAGGCCAAGGGACCTGACCACAGAGAGAACAGGAGGACAGTTGCCCACTGGAATGTATGGAATGCCACCAAAGGAGACATGCTAGCACAACGGAGACCAGACTTCTCTGGTTCTACTGGACTAAACTGTGTGGTCCCAAGGATTGAGGGAGGCGGGCAGAGACAGAGACACAGAGCAGCAATGTACAGGCTTTATTTGTATGTGTGCTCTCTCTCTCTCTCTCTCTCTCTCTCTCTCTCTCACACACACACACACACACACACATTGCTTACATGCACTGTCTCTCTATCTCTGTCTCTCACACACACAATGCTTACATATTCTCTCTGTTTCTCACACATACACACACTGCTTACATAGTCTCTCTGTCTCTCACACATACACAGACACACATACAAACACACATTGCTTACATGCACTGTCTCTCTGTCTCTGTCTCTCACACATACACA
>JANHMN010000023.1:1987749-2001259 GCA_030674055.1 Rhabdomys pumilio
TGCTTACATATTCTCTCTGTCTCTCACACATACACAGACACACACACGCAGAGATCAGATGTTGGAACAGGCACACCATACTGCCCAGCAGCCCTGAAATGAGATTCTAAGTGTATCAGCACCAACCGCTCCAGTGAGTCTCAGTATTTTTATTTGCACATTGCTGAGTTTGGAGCCAGGACCTTGTGCATACTAAACAAGTGTTCTTCCAATGAGCCACAGTCCCAGCTGCACTGGGTTTTTTTTTTTTTGTTTGTTTGTTTGTTTCTGTTTTTAATGTTATGTGATTGCATGTTCTACATGTGTGGATGTGTGTGTGCAACATATGCATGCCTGTGGAGCCAAAGGAGGGCACTGAATATCCTAGAACTGGAGTTTCAGACTGTTAAGTCGCCATATGGGTGCAACGACCCAAACTAGGGACCCTCTGAAAGAACGGCAAGTACTCTTACTGCTGAACCATTTCTCTAGCCTTTTTTTATGTGTATGGGTG
Source organism: Rhabdomys pumilio (assembly GCA_030674055.1). Lineage (NCBI taxonomy): Eukaryota > Metazoa > Chordata > Mammalia > Rodentia > Muridae > Rhabdomys > Rhabdomys pumilio. The sequence continues at coordinate 1,988,243 of JANHMN010000023.1, forward strand.
TTTTGTCTGTATGTTTATGCACCATGTGTATGCTATTCCCAAAAAGGCCAGAAGAGAGGGTTGGAGCTCCTGGAACTAGAGTTACAGACAACTGTGAGGGGCTATCTGGGTACTGATGATAAAACCCAGTCCTCTGTCCAGCTCCTAGTTTTTAAACGAATATTAATGTCTTAATTTCCTGGAGGGAATGACACATGTAACCTTGGCTGGCTTAGAACTCACAGGAATCGGCCTGCCTGCCTCTGCCTCCTAAGTGCTGAGATTGCATGCACTACCAACCCTAGATCAATATATTAATTTTTAAATTGTTTTTCATTAATTTTTTTATTATGAACAAAGGGGGACAGAGGTGTGCCACAGCGCATGTGTGAAAGTCAAAGGACAACTTTTGAGACTCACTTCTCTCCTTGCACCACAAGGGTTTTAGAGATCAAACACAGGTAGTTAGGCTTAGCAGTATAGGCCTTTATCCACTTAGTTACAGAGAGGCTTCACTCTCTTCTGAAGAGAGTGTCTATATGTAGCTCATGGTTTGTTGGTTGGTCTGTTTGTAAGCTCATGAGCCTCCTGCCTGGGCCTCCTGAATGCTGGCACCACAGCTGGACACCATCACACCAGTTCATTTGAATACTTTGACAGTTACAATTTCAATATAAAAATCCACAAAGGAAAGAGGGAGCAGAGGGAGGCGGCTCAGTCAATAAAGTGCTTGCTGTGCCTGTGACTGCATGACAGTGTGTACCTGGAATCCCAGCACAGAAGCTGTTTCCAAAGGAGAATCTTGGAGCTCGCTGGCAACTGTCTGGCCAAATCAGCAAGCTCCAGGGTTCAGTGACAGACCCTGTCTCAAAAGATAAAGTGGTAAGCTAGAGAGATGGCTTAGATGGCTCATTCTTAAGAATGTTTGCCTTGCAATCATGAGGACCTGAGTTCAGATCCTAGCACCCACACAAGTATAGTGTCTCACAAATGTCTGTAAGGCTAGCTCCAAGGGATCTGATATCCTTTTCTGGCTTCCAAGTATGCACAGGCAGACACATACACCTGTGTGTGCACACACACATAAAATCTGTGTGTCTGTTTGTTTGTGACAGAGTTTCTCTGTGTAATAGCCCTGGCTATCTAGAACTCATTCTGTAGACCAAGCTGGCCTCAAACTCAGAGATTCACCTGCTTCTGCCTCCCAAGTGCTGGGATTAAAGGCATGGGTCACTACCACCCATCTATAAATCTTTAAAACAAAAGTTGCTTTGGACCACTGACCTCTGGACACACAAGGTGCAGCCATGTGTGGTAGCACGTACCTACAATCTCAGCATTCAGAAGAAAATGTAGAAAGATAGGAGGACTGTGGGTTTGAGGCCAGCCTGAGTTACACAGTAGACCCTGTCCCAAAAACAAATTAATAAGGCTGATTGTGGTGGCACATGCCTTTAATCCCAGCAATCAGGAGACTGATCTCTATGGAGATCAAAGGCTGACCTCTAGGAGCTCAAGACCAGGCAGGTCAGCAGAGGAAATTCAGTTCTCCTGATGGGCAAATAGAGTACACACATTTACCTTTCAAATAATAGATCTGTGTACTGAAAACCACAATAAGCCCATTTTCCTGCCAGCAATTCCAAACCACTACAAACGCAAACTCTATTTTACGCATGACCACTACTGGCAGCTCTGAAGGGTAGCCGAAGTGGAAATCTGCTATGTACCCATAAGCCACACTAGTTAATCCTTTGAGATGTCAAAAATCAGCCAACTGTGAAGGTGGACGCTCTTAGGCAAATAGTGAGGAGGACGAGGTAAGTCACAACCTGTTGCAAGGTGGCTGCCTGAGCGCATTACCTCTAAAAGCAAACCCATCCTCAGGACCAGGTGAGAGGACTCAGTGGCTAATGGCTAACACACACAAGCCCACCCACCTAACGTCCCCAGAACTCAAGAGTGGAGGGAAGTGATCCCACAAGGCTGTCCTCTGACTGCCATCCCTGTGCCACCCCATTGTCCACAAATACGTCACACACACAATAATACATTTTCCCAAGAGTGATTCCCAAAGGTGTTCTGATTCTAGCCCATCCAGCAAAGACTCCATCAAGACACACTCCAAGTAAGTTTCTCCCAGAAGGAAGAAAATCTCCTCCACCCCGTCACCAGATTGGTGCCAAGGTTCATACAGAATGAACTGACAGGCTGAAAAGCCCATTTTCTAACTTACGTTGCTACTGGGATGGCCTGTAAATCGTGAAGGACTACATGGCTGTGACTAACACACAAGTCACACCACTGCCCAAGAGCTGTCAAAAATCCAGGCGAAATCCTTCCTAACTCAGCCAGTAACTGAGTTCTGCATGAAGGAATATGGAAGATCCCAAATCTGCCCAGAGATCTCTGACCCATCACCACTTCCACAAGCCACAAAGAACTGCTTTAAGACTCAGGCAGGGGCTCTGGCGCAGGGGCTCAAGAGCTCTTGCAGAGGACATGATTTTGGGTCCCAGCAGCTCTAGTGAGTGGCTAACAAGCATGTGAAACTTTAGCTTCGGGGGAATCTAACATTTCTGCCCTCCAAGGGCACCAATGTCCCCTTGTGCACACACACCCAGTTAGGAATAATTAAAACAAACAAACAAAAAAAAAAACATTTAAAAAAGGCATTAAGTAGCCCTGGATCAGTCTGCCTTTCTCAAGGCGCCCAGGTACACAGACTTAAGTGGTGTCTCCAACATACAGCCTCAAAAATACAATGTTTTACCCAACAAGACGTAAAGACTGCTGACCAACTCCGAGGGGAGTTCCACCTAGTCACTGCGTCTCTCCATCCTTCAAAGGCGTTCATTCACGTCCTCCCTCCCCTGGAGCCAAAAGTACTACCCTAAACCTTTGTCCCAAGAGAAGAACCTGTCTCTCCACCAGTGCTCTAGATGGCCATATTCAGTGACACTTGGCCAGACCTGGCTGAAACACACCAGGCCCAGCTCCACCCTTGCGCCTCTGGCCACATGGATGCGTCCCCACAGTCCACAAAGCCGGGGACCCCAAGAAAAGAGTCTGATACCGAAGACGCATCCCTTTCCCTGGGCATGGCCACACATGAATATAAACCACTCTCTAGACGACGTCTGCAAGGTGGAATCAGAAAAGACCCAGGTGAGACTCCACACGACCGCGCGCTAACGGAGGGCTGAAGAGCAGCGTCCCAGGGAACAGTGGGACGAGGCTGGCCCCAGGATGTCCACCCCCACCCCGCCTCCCAGCCAAGCGAGGTGTGGCGCCGACAGGTGGTCCCCGAGTGCGAGGCACATGGTCTCCACCCAGGGCCCCGAGCCGCGTGCCCTACCTGTCGCCGGCGGATCCGCCTCCTCGTCAGCCTCTGCCTCAGCTGCTGCAGCGACTGCCGGCGAGGGCAGCGGGTCCATCGTGCGGCCAGTCATGTGAGCCCGCTCGCCCACGTGACTTCCTCCCGCGCCCGCCCGGCCAGCCCCGCCCACGCCAGCTCTTGTCCGGCGTGGCCACGCCCACGCCAACCTCGCCACGCCCCTCCTTTCACTCCTAGCGATGAGGCCACGCCCCAACCACGTGGCCTCGGCCGGGGCAGTATTCCGCAGCTCTGGTGCCAGAGTGCTAACCCGTGTACCACCCCAGTCGCCTAGTGCCACGGCCCTCCGGTGAGCGCCCACTTCCCCGCTCTTAGCCAGCGGCTGTCACTCATCTTCTTGCAGGCTCACTCACCCACGCTGCCATTCATTCTTGCATTCGCTCCCCCTCTCACGACACACTCTGTGAGTCCAGGGGCAGGTCCGGTGAAGAGTGCTACCGACACAGACATGTTCTAGTACTACTTGAATTTGGAGCATGAAAGCTGGCCAGAGAGCAGGTCTTCTGACAATAGCAGGTCTCTTTGAAGAATATTGATGCGGAACAACATTCCATAATTGTTTGCAGATAACCAGACTATTCTCCTGCTGGGGAATTGAACCCATAGACTCCGCATGCTGAGGTGGCCCTCTACTGCTGAGCTATATCCCCTGCCCTTTAATATTTATATATTTTTTATTTCGTTTGAGACAGGGTCTCTATATAACCCTGGCTGTCCTGGAACTCACTATGGCTAGCTTCAAACTCAGAGATCTGCCTGCCTCTCCCTCCTGAGTGTTGGGATTGCACCAGGATGCTGGGCTTTATATATTTATTTTGACTCAGGCACTACTTACCCAAGCTAGCCTTGAACTCACTCTGTAGCTAAGGCAGACCATCCTCCTGCCTCAGCCTCCCTAGGAGCTAAGTTAAACATACATACCTCCAGGCCTGGCCCTCCTGACTGAGAGAGGACATGGGAACACGCAGGAGCAGTGTCTGACTTGGGGCTGAATGAATGAGAGCTTAGTCTAGAACTGCAGAGATGCACCAAGCAAATGTGAACTGATCTCTCTCCAGAGGGGAAAGCAAAGAGAAGAGTGCCTGGGTGGTAACACTAGCCTTTAATATCAATCTTGTGAGGCAGAGGCAGGTGGATCACTGTGAGTTCAAGACCAGTCTGGTCTACATAGTGAGTTCCAGGCCAGCCAGGGTTATGTAGAAAAAGGCCCTGTCCCCCCCCCCCCAAAAAAAAAAGGAAAAGGAAAGAAAAAGAAAGGCAACCCAAAGTACATATGAATGCTTTGTCTCAAATAAAGGAAAAGCAAAGAATATCTGGGAGAAAAAGTGGGTAGTAAGACACCATCAGGGAGGGCCTTATTTCACAGTAAAGACCTTGCCTCTCCAGACACTGATGGCTAATGGTTTCCATGGAGTGGGCTGAGGGTTCCGAGGCTGGAGTCCTAGGATGCATCTCAGTCTCCCTGCTAGTCCCTCTAAAGCTTTTAAAGCCCTGGGAAGGACTGTAGCTGCCTTTTTGTTTCCTTGATTTTCCAGGACTACAATCTATTGTGTAGCTGTGTAATAGGGCCCCAGGTCTTAGCTCCCTCATGGAAGTAGCATCCAGGCTGTAAAATTCAGTGTATAACACCACCTGCCACAAATGAAGACCTAATCTATCAAAGCTCATAGTTCTGGGAAAGAACTAAACTTGCTTTTCAACTTCTATAGTTGCTTCTGGGTAACTGTCCTTGTTAACCGAAATATGTCAAGCCAGAACATGGTTTTCATGCTTAAAAGCTCACCCTGAGAAAGGCTCAGGGCGACACTAGGGTCACATCAGTAATCCCCAGAGGACGAATACTTTCTATTGGCTTCAACCTATGTCAGAACAGTCTTCTCTGGCAAATACCCCACAACAGAAGAGGCTCAAAAATTCGAGCAGAAACACTTTTTTGAGCATTAATGTTTTTGTATGTTTTGGGAAACAAGGTCCAGGATGATCTCAAACTCTCTATGAAATTGAGGATGACCTTAAACAACGTGTGTGTGTGTGTGTGTGTGTGTGTGTGTGTGTGTGTGTATGCTCGTGCATGCCTGTGTGCGCGCATGTGCACATGCACTTGTGTGTGTGCATGTGTATGTGCACATATGTGTGCACATATGTGTACGCTCGTGCATGTGCGTGCATGTGCGTATGTGCATGTGTGTGCGCTCTTGTGTGTGTGCATTTGCATGCGTGCGTGTGCATGTGTGTGTGCTCGCGTGCACATGCACTTGTGTGTGCATGCACTTGTGTGCGTGCTCATGCGTGCGTGCATTTGCATGTGTGTGTGCCTGTGTGTGTATGCACATGCACTTGTGTGTGTGTGTGTGTATGTGTGTGTGTGTGTGTGTGTGTGAATGTGTGTGTGTGTTTAGAGTTTGGAAGACAACCTCCAACATTATTTCCCCTCAGAAGCCATCCATCTTAGACAAGTAGGCTCTCCGGCCAGCAAGCTTCAAGGATGAGACCGTCTTCCCTGAAACTACAAATGAACTCCCACCATACCTAGCTTTCTTCTGCATGATGTCGTCATGCCTGAACAGCAAGCACTTTCCTGGCTGAGCTCTCTGCCCAGCTCCTCGAATAGTTCTGTTCCTCCCCACTCCAACTGCCGCATGCTGACAATACAGGCATGTACCACCATTCACAGCTTTGTAGAGAGCTGGCTTGCTGGAAGTGAGGGATTCATACATGCTGGTGAGACATTCTACCAAATGTAGCCCCATCGGAAGCTTTTTTATATTTATTGTTGTTGTTGCTTGCTTTTTAGTATCTCTCTAGTGATGAAAACATCTCCTTTAGGGCTGAGTGTCTGAGGTCTCTCATTCCCCACATAGCATCTGACTTTGGCTGTGTGGTCCCATGATGCATCAGTGAGGGCCTTTGCTCATCATTCTTTGGAATTCGGGTGTTACCTTTCTGTATTGGCCCTGCCCTGGGCTAAAGACCAAACTGGCAGCTATAGAGCCGTGTTCCAGCTGCCATCAACTGGGGCCTAGAGAGATGATTTAGGAGTTAATGACACTGAACATTCTTCTAAAGGACCCAGATTTATTCCTAGTACCCACATGGTAACTCCACATGTAACTCCAATCCATGGGAACCTAGCAGATACACATAAAATAATAAATAAATTTTTAAAATGAATATAGCTCATTTGGGTTTCATAACAATGTAAAATAATTTTCAAGTTTGAGTTATTGGTTTTAAACATTCTCTCTCCAAACTTAGGACACTTCACCATCCCAGCAAACCAGGACCCCTTTGTCCCATGCAAACAGATACAATCAACCAGAGCTCTGCAGATGGACTCCCAGCAGCTTTCTCAAGCCACAATGGAGATCACAAGATCCTATGACTCTTAATGTTCTCATCTGATGGCTACTTCCTTCCGCCAAAGTGGTTTCCTTTCAGCTGCTGTTGCCTTCAAATGATACACTCAGCACTTTCCCTGAGTACACACACACACACACACACACACACACACACACACACACAGGGGGGGGGGAGTGGGGAGGGCATATTTCCTGGCTTTTGACACATATCTTTGTCTCCGGAAGAGTGTAAGATGTTTTTGGTTTTAGTCTTTTAAGACAAGGTCCCATGTATCTCTGGTTGACTGTTAACTCACTGTGTAGCCAAGAATCATCTTGAATTTATGATCCTTCTGCTTTTACCTCCCCAAGGACTGGTATCTAGGCATGCACCACCATCTCTGGCTCACATGGTGCTAGGGATGCAACCCAGGGCTTTGTGTCTACCAGGCATTCTATCACCTGGACAGCCCCTACCTGTATCTGTGGTTGTGTTTCTTCTCAAGATATCCAGACAGAAGCCAGGAGAGGATCTAACAGCTGTCAATTAAGACATCAAATCACCTGAGCCCCCCTAAATCTTAGCTTTTTTTTTTTAAAGGAAAAACAAACATTAACTTCCCAAGAATAATCCCAAGTGCCTAGAATTCTGGAACTCATGGTCAGGAATCCAAGACCGTCCACCATGGCACAAGCAGTTTGGGGACAGCCTGGGCTACATAAGACTCTCCTCCGCTATCCCTTAAAAAGAAAGGCCTGATAATAAAATCCTGCTTCTGGGTACAGTGGGACCCTCTCCCTAGCCCTTGGGAGGCAGAGGCAGGCAGATCTCTGTGAGTTGGAAACCAGCCTGGTCTACAGAACAGCCAGGGCTACATAGAGACACCTTGTATCAGGAAGGAAAGGAAGAAAGAAAGAAAGAAAGAAAGAGAAAGAAAGAGGGAGCCGGGCAGTGGTGGCACACGCCTTTAATCCCAGCACTTGGGAGGCAGAGGCAGGCAGATTTCTGTGTTCAAGGCCAGCCTGGTCTACAGAGTAAGTTCCAGGACAGCCAGGGCTACAAGGAGAAACCCTGTCTGGAAAAACCAAAGAAAGAAAGAAAGAAAGAAAGAAAGAAAGAAAGAAAGAAAGAAAGAAAGAAAGAAAGGGAAATTGAGCCTCACAGACTTGTCTACAGGCAATCCGACGGTGGTATTTTCTCAGTGGGGGATCTCCTCAGATAACTCAGCTGGTGTCAAGTTGACAAAAACCCTAATCAGTACACAGAGCAGATAGCCTTCAGTTAAAGACTGGCTTTGCCGATTTTAACCTTGCAGGTCTCCCACATTAAATAAGCCTGCTTTGTTCCCTACCTGCTGTGTTCTTGATTATTGGTCTCTTTGTCTAAGGCAGTAGTTCTCAACCATCCTGATGCTGTGACCCTTTAAAACAGCTCCTCATGTCATGGTGACCCCCAACCATAAAATTACTTTAGCTGCTACTTCCTAACTGTAGTTTTGCTACTGTTACGAGATGTAAATATCTGATATGCAAGGTACCTGATGTGCAACCCCAACCAGTCGTCTATACGGCCGTGTATAGGATGCTCTGGGGTCTCTTTCCTGAAACAGGCGAAGGCTTCCTTGGAAGCCATCTTTACTCAGTTGGTTACTGTTAGCATCCTTACTTCTGACTCCCTCCGTTTATTATAACTAGCTGCACTAGCAGGAAGGACACAGGAAAGCAGCTATGTCTGATGGATGCTCCATAAAAGGTTCAGAAGACTGGCTGGTCTATCATCAATGACCCAGAGCCCTGCGGGTCCTCTTACTGTTCAGCCTGGTTGCCTCATACATAAATACAAGCTCTTTTATTCATCTTTTATTCGTCTTCTTCAGAGTCTCAGACTTTGATGTGTTAATTGTTGACCTCGGTTATTTGTTTGACACAGTCTCACTATGTAGCTCTAGCTGGCTTAGAACCTACGGAGATTCATCCTTCCTAGCACTGGGATTAATGGCGTGTGCCGTCACGTCGTGCTTGACTCTGCCTCTAACGGCAGCCTCTGTTCTTACGGCAACACGCATGAGCAACAGCTATGTCCACCTCTGGCTCTTTTCCCTGTCCACCTACAGAGTGCTAGGTCCTGCAGTGTTCATCTCACGCGGACATCGAAACCCAGACTGTCGATCCCAGGGACCACAGTCACAGCCCTAGGGTGTGGGCCATGTGCTGGGAGTCAAGCAGTTCAACCTCTCGCCCCAGAAGTCCCGCCACACCCATAAGCCCTCTTTTCTGGGTGTGAGAGCTGTGACAGCCACTCAGGAGAGAAACTCCGAGAGCAGAGAAAATTACGATCATTTCAATAAGGAGAGTAATGGCCCCTAAAATGTGTTACACACAGAATTATGTGACCGTGCAATGCCTGGTGGTAATCAGTACCCATCTGCTCATTAAATACTGAGTGGCATTACAGTTCAATTTAGGGGCAACTGATTGTAGCACAGACTGGCCATGAGGTCACTACGTATAGCTCCAAGATGGACTTAAACTCGAGGCAGTCCTCTGGCTTCAACCTCTAAAGTGCTGGGATTACAGGTATGTGCCACCTTGACTATTTATAGTCTTTCCCCTATGAATGACACCCCCCCAGTGTGTGTGTGTGTGTGTGTGTGTGTGTGTGTGTGTGTGTGTGTATGTGTGTGTTTTACTTTTTGATTTTTAGGTTTTGGTTTTTAGTGCCAGGGTTCAAACCAAGAGGCTCTTGCATACTAATCTCTTGTTCTACCACCGAGCCACACCCCGCCCCAGCCCCTCACTGGGGGATGCTAGGCAGGGGTTCCACCACTGAGCCACACCCCAGCCCCTCACTGGGGGATTCTAGGCAGGGGCTCTACCACTGAGCCACACCCCAGCCCCTCACTGGGGAATTCTAGGCAGGGGCTCTACCACTGAGCCACACACCAGCCCCTCACTGGGGGATTCTAGGCAGAGGCTCCACCACTCAGCCACACCCCAGCCCCTCACTGGGGGATGCTAGGCAGGGGCTCTACCACAAAGCCACACCCCCAGCCCCTCACTGGGGGATTCTAGGCAGGGGCTCCACCACTGAGCTACAAACTCACAGAGATTCTCCTTCTGCTATGCTATCATGCCTGACTCACTTCCTCTTGTTATAGAGGAAGCTAAGGCTTGGAGAAGTCAATTAACTCATTTGAATTTTGTTTTGTGAATGGAACAGCTGAGATTTCATTTTTAAAATGTTTCAAGTTACATTTTTTAGTGTGTGTGTGTGTGTGTGTGTGTGTGTGTGTGTGTGTGATTGATTGTGCATCCTGTGGTCTGAGTGAAGAGCTCAGAAGATGACTTGTGGGAGCTGGGCTTTCAACTTCTTCTGTGGAAGTCCTGAAGATTGAACTAAGACAGGGAACAAACTTGGGTCACTGGGCTTGGCAGCAAGCAGCTTTACTACTGAGGCCTCACACTGCTCACGGCTGAGGTTTTGATGCTTCTGTGTGAATACTGATCCTGCCAAGCTCCTGTGTTTAAGATTTGTGCACCAACAGTAGTGGTGTACAACTTTAATCCCAGCACTTGGGGGAAAAAGTAGGAGGACCTGTGAGCTTGAGGTCAGCCAGGTCTACAGAGAAAGTTCCAGGACAGTCAGGGATACACAGAGAAATGCTGCCTCAAGAAAAAAAGAAAAAAGAAAAGAAAAAGAAAAGAAAAGAAAAGAAAGAAAAAGAAAAAGAAAGAAAGAACCAAAACCTTTTGCATATAAAACATGGATAAGAGGAAGGCAGGAAGGAAAATAGGAGGGTGATTTAGATAAAGAGAGGGAGTGGGAGTGTTCGGCAGGGATGGATGGACAAGACCCACTGGGATCATCCACACAACCACATGCTCTGTAAGCTTAGAGACAGCCCCATGCTGGTAAAATTCTCCAGACAAACAACTGTGTATTCCCCTGAGAGCCAAGTGCTCCTGTCTCCTATGATGGGAAAGGGATGTGGTTGGCAGACTGCTTGCCTAGCATGCACAAAGCCCTGGGTTTCATCCCCAGCACCACAGAAAACAACCATGGTGGCTCAAGCTGTAATCATAGCACTTGGAGAAGTAGAGGCATGAAGATTAGGAACTAGGCTTGAGACTAACCTGAACACTATATGAGGCTCTGTACCCTCGTGCACAGAGGGATGGGAGGGGCGGGGGTGGGGTTACAGAATAGCCTTTGTGAGTGAAGAAGCGTGGGCCAAGATTGCCACCTGCAGGTGGGCTGAGTCTTTCCATAGTCCTGGCACCCAAGGGCATCAATCTCTCAGCCATAGATTACACAGGAGGAGACCAAGGCCCTTGCTCAGTGCAACCTTCTGTAAATAAGTCCATTGTCGCTGTCCTCAGACACAACAGAAGAGGGCATCGGATCCCATTACAGATGGTTGTGAGCCACCATGTGGCTGCTGGGAATTGAACTCAGGTCCTCTGGAAGAGCAGTCAGTGCTCTTAACCGCTGAGCCATCTCTCCAGCCCTCAGTGCTACCTTCTGTGAAGCTAGTAAGAGCAGTACCAGCAGACATGATTTTTTAAAAATATATTATGAGGCTGGTGACGTAGACCGGACATAGACCACTTACCTAGCATATGCAAAATCCTGGCTTCAATACTTTATACCAGAAAATAAGGAAAAAATAAAACCTTCCTTCGAGATGGACATGATGGTCAATTGCGATTGTGAAGCACTGGGGAGACTGAGGCAGGAAGATCAAAAAGTCAAGTCCGGGCTGGAGACATGGCTCAGTTGTTAAGAGCACTGGCTGCTCTTCCAGAGGACCCTGGTCCAATTCCCAGCACCCAGAGAGCAGCTCACATCTGTCTGTGACTCCTGTTCCAGGGGATCAGACACCCACACGTACACATGCAAGCAGGGAAAACAACAATGCGCATAAAATTAAAATAAATTATATATATTTAAAGTTCAAAGTTAGCCTGGGCTACAAAGTAAGACCCTGCCCCAACAAAACAAAGTATATCAAGGGTTGGGTTTTCCTAAAGACAAGCCAACTTCAGATGACAGCTTCAGTTCAAAATAGTAATAACATAAGAATTGAATTGCAGGGCATACTGGCACACGCCTTGAATCCCAGCACTGGGGAGGTAGAGGCAGGAGGATCTCTGTGAGTCTGTAAGTTCAGGGCCAGCATGATCCTATACCTATACGTACACCTACACCTATATCTCTCTATACCTATACAAATACTTATTTTTAAATTCGGGGTCTCAGCCAGGTATGATGGCATACATGTTTAATCCCAGCACTCAAAGTTAGAGCGTGTCCCTGTCATAGAGCCTGTCACACTGAGTGACATACATTGTTGTCTGAGCTGCTCTGGCTTGCTCCCTCCTGGAGAAGTGTGATCCTTAATAAACTCCCTCACTTTGCCACCACCGTCTCTGTCCAGTTTCTCGTTCTAGGACGTGAGAACCTAAACCTCCCCCCTGTGACCCATTCAACCAAAATAACCACAGATATTGGAAGTCTCTTTCTCAATATAAAATTTAAAAAGACTGGAAATGGAATTTAAATAGAGCACCCACCTAGAATCCCCCAGTGAGGGGCTGGGGTGTGGCTCAGTGGTAGAGCAGCTGCCTAGCATGAGTTCCATTCCTAGCACTCACAATAAACAGACAAATAAGTAAAAATAAGAAAGTAGTCAAGAGAAGAACGACTGAAAACATTGACTTTGACATATGATTTTGTGGGTTTTTTTCAATCGTTTTTGCTAATCATGAAAATAATTTGATGCTGTAGGGATGGCTCAGACCTTAAGAATACTGGCTGCTCTTCCATAGGACATGAGTTCAATTCCCAGCACTCACATGGCAGCTCACAACTGTCTGTAACACCAGTTCCAGGGAATTTAACACTCTAACACACTCACATAGACATACATCCACATTAAATAAGATAAATTATTTATAAAAGAAAGAAAGAAAGAAAGAGAGAGAGAGAGAAAGAAAGGAAAACCGCTGGGCATTGGTGTACATGTCTTTAATCCCAGTACTTGCAAGCAGATCTCTACAAGTTCCAGGCCAGGCTGATCTGCAGAGTGAGTTTCAGGACAGCCAGGGCTACACAGAGAAACCTTCTCTATAAAGTCAAAAAGAGCCTGCAAGTGGTGGTGCACGCCTTTAGTCCCAGCACTTGGGAGGCAGAGGCAGGCAGATTTCTGAGTTCGAGGCCAGACTGATCTGCAGAATGAGTTTCAGGACAGCCAGGGCTACTCAGAGAAACCTTGTCTTGAAAAACCAAAAAAAAAAAAAAAA
>JANHMN010000023.1:2001359-2015660 GCA_030674055.1 Rhabdomys pumilio
AAAAAAAAAAAAAAAAAAAAAAAAAAAAAAAAAAAAAAAAAAAAAAGTCAAAAAGAAGAAGGAAGAGGAAGAAAAGAAAAAGACATGAAAGAAAGAAAAAATCTGTGCTTGATATAAGAAATAAATCCAGCAGCTGCTGCAGAAAGCCATGGCTTTCTCTCAGTTCTCTCACTGATAGTCAGCCTTACCAGGTTGAGGTTCTGGTCTGAGGTAAGTGAAGCCTCCCACTGCTCCCTTCCGTGGACCTCATTTGGGAGCCGTGCTGGCGAGTTTTAGGTTAACTTGACACAAGCTACAGTCACTGGAAGGGAGGGAACCTCATCTGAGAAAATGCCTCCATAAGATCTACTGCAGATAAGCCGACAGGGAATTCTCTTAGTGACTGGTGCGACATGATAAGGCCAAACCCATTGTAGGTGTTTCCATCCCCTGGGCGGGTGGTCATGGGATCTACAAGAAAGCAGGATAAACAAGCTCTGAGGAGCAAGCCAGTAAGCAGTGCCCCTCCACAGCCTCTGCACGAGCTCCTGCATGAGCTCTTCTCTGGGAGAATTAGGCTCTTCTGTTCAGTACAAAGGCCTGCCCCCAACACAATGCTCAACGAAGATGGAGGGTCGTTGCTTATCCATACTGTTTTAGTTGATGGTGGATGTGAATGCATACACTTTATTCAGGGTGAACCAAGGATTCAGGAAGGGAGGCTCAATGGCTGAACACTGGGGGCCTTTCTAGACACCTCATTAGCTTGGACAACTCCAGGAGCTAATCTCAGTCCCTTTCCTTTTTTTCTTTTTTTCTTTTTTCTTTTTTTTTTTTTTTTATTCAGGCATCACATACAGGATCACCACTCCACCACCCCCCCCCTTTTTTTTTTTTTTGCTTTTTAAAATGATTTCTTAAAGATTTATTTTATTTTTCCTTATGCATCCAGGTTTGGATTTATTCGCAGGTGACCACAGAGGTCAGAGTTATCAGAGTCCCCTGCAGCTGGAAGCCACAGGCAGGTGTGAACTGTCTTTGTTTGGATGCTGGGAACTGAACTTGTGTCCGTCCTCTGTGAGCACTGAGCCTTCTCTCCAAACTAAGACATCCGATTCCTTGGCTGCCCCAGCTCTTTTTCTTCTACAAAGACCAGGCCCAAAAACAATTCAGGAAGGAAAGGCTTGATTTCACTTACAGATTTCAGTTCTTCACCGAAAGAAGCCAGCCCGCAACCCAGAAGCTGGAACGAAAGCAGAGACCATGAAGGAACCGTGCCTACCGGCTTGCTCCTCCCGGCTTGCTCCTCCCGGCTTGCTCAGCTATCTTTCAAATGTAGCCCAGGTCCGTCTGCTCAGGGATGGCACTGTCTACAGTGGGTTGGGCCCTCCTACATTCACTACCAATCGAAAGAATGCCCCCATGCCAATCTGATGGAGGCGGCTCCTCCATGGAGCCGCCTTCTTCACAGGTACTTGTTGACAAAAACCTGCCCAGCACACGTGGCACTCTACCAGACTCAGTATCTCAGCGCTAGAGAGTGTTTGTTTCATCTGCTTCCTGTGTTCCTTCTGCCTGAGTGGCAGCTCTCAAGAATGGAGAGGCAGGTTAAGCCCCACCCTCCCCCGTGAGAATCCGCTAAGGACTCGGGGTCACAAAAAGGAGAGAAACCCTTTCATAGTAACACTCATCCGGTCCTGGTTAACACCCAAAGAGCAGCCAGCCCTGCACAGAAAGGTTCTGCAGCTTATATAAACTGCGAGCTAGAACATTCCACATAAACTGTCACCTGTAAATTTCCTTTAGGTCCCAGCGCCAAGTCACACTTGTTGAGCAGTAAAACATGTTTCACCAAGACAGAAACTGTGAGGTTGGCCAATTCTGGACAAATGAGAGATTTACATAGCAAAGCTATTGTCCCAGTTACTGTGAACTGGTATTATTGTTACCTGAGGTCACTCTGCCTGGCTGGCTGAATTATGCTGTTTTTGATAGTGACAGAGAGTAGAATGGGCCACTGTAAGCCAGGGTCTCTCCTTTGGAATGTTTGTCAGAGACACGTTCCTTAGCTAAATTCCACCTTTGTGTAACTTTATATTTCCTGGGCAAGTTTATTGGTAAATCTTTTATAATAGTTTACCCCTCCATTTCCTCCTCCAGCCAGAGCACACCTTTAGTACAGAGCAGGGTGGTAAAAGACAGTAAAATTCAGGGGGACACGGGACGAGAAAGGAGTCCCTTACCCTGAAATTAAGCTTAGGATTCCTGCTGAGAGTCAGGAAGCATCAACACATGGAAAGGTTACAGCCATCACCGTACAGCAATTTCCTCTGAGGTGAAACAGCTCCTTAAGACTCTGTGTTCTAGTCTGGGGAGATGGCTTGGCAGATAGGAGCACTGGATGCTCTTCCAGAGGACCCAAGTTCAACTCCCAGCACCCACATGGCAGTTCACAACTGTCTATAACTCCAGCTCTAGGGCATCTGACACCCTCACACAGATATATTCAGGCAAAACACCAATGCACATTAAATAAATAAATAAACAAACAAACAAACAAATAAAGGTATTTCAGCCCTTTAAAGGGAGGCAGAAACAGACAACTCTCTGTGAGTTTGAGAGAGAGTTCCAGGACAGCCAGGGATACTCAGAAAAACCCTGTCTCAAAAACCACCAAGCAAACGAAAAGGCCCAGTGTTTCAGTGGGGGAGTGGAACATTTATTTCACTCTGCAGCAAAGCTCCTTCAGATTCCAGAAACACAACACACAGCTCCTCCCTAGCTTTAGGAAGTCCCTGAAACTCATCAGCTCCTCCCTAGCTTTAGGAAGTCCCTGAAACTCATCACCTCCTCCCTAGCTTTAGGAAGTCCCTGAAACTCATTAGACTCTCCTTCTCCAAGCTCTGTAAGCATTGCCTGTCAGCTTCCTCCAGGTTCCCAGCTTTCCAGAGGTCACCTATGCTGAGCGGGCTTTCAGTGATGCAGACCTCATTTAGCATGAGAAAAACATGTTGGCATAAGTCAGTGCTCAGCTATCCAGTACTTTCCATAATTGCATTAACAAGTATAATGACCCTCGGTTAGACTAATTAAAAAAGAAAAGAAGAGAAAAGAAAGCCCTTGGGCCAACCTGTGGTTCCATTTGCAGATACACCTATATTCAGAATAAGTCCCATCCCCTCTCTACCCAAATACTCAGGGAAGAGAAATAAACTAGTTCATACATTCCTTTTCTCTGAATTTTAAACATTAATTGATCTTTCTAAAAATTTCAGACTCATTTCTTTTTATGTGTATGAGTGTTTTTGCCTGCATGGATATATGTCCAGTCCATGTGCGTTTTCGTGTCCAGGAGGTCAAAAGAGGATGTCAGATCTATTAGAACTGGAGTTACAGACAGTTGTGAGACAGACACCATAAAGATGCTGGGAATTGAACCTGGGTTCTCTATAAGAATAACAGTGCTCTTAACCACTGAGACACTGCTCCAGTGAAGTGGAAACTTCAGGGTTTTTTGGAAAGTCAATTGGATGGCGTTTTGCAAACATGTGGAGCAGAGTTTTCCTGAAGTGGACCCAGGCGAAAGACTAAGGCAAACTCGTGAAGGAACCTTTAGCTGAAGCAGACACAGGAGAGAGGATGTTCTGCCAAAGCAAGCACATGAAATGACACATGGTGAAGGATTTTTTGCTAACAACATGCATGTATTGGTCTGCCTTACATTGTGAAGTTGAGCTCCATTTGTTGGGACTCCATAGAGAGAAATGCACCAAAAAACTTCTGGCGGTGTGCTGCATTTTCTGCCACTTCCTTGAACTCAAACTGATTGGCAGAGTGATGTCAGCTAAGACAGAGACACTTGCTGAGTCAAGGCGCATGGAGGACACACGATGTTTAGAGGGAATATAAAAAAGACTCAGATGGACAGTGAGGAAGGCTGAGCTAGGCTTGCTTAGAGAGCTAGCTGTGCAATGATTGTTGATCTTGCACCTTCGCTGATCTTTGCTTTGCTGAGAGAGGCACAGCCAAGACTTCTTGTGTTCCTGCTGGCCCTGGTCCCTCCTGCTGACGAAAGCTGAGGTTGAGGCCTGCTGCTGATTTGTGTTTGCTAAGCTGAGACTCTACCAAATTGAACTGCTGGTGTATCTGTGAAGTGTTTGCCAGTGGATCTAGCTGCCACTGTCAACCTGTGAACTGAACTGCTGGTTTCCAGACAACACAGACGAGAGTTGCTCCAAAGAACCTTTCTAAACAGATCTACTTCTCCCACCCCAAGCCCTATCCTCTCTTTTCTACTACCTCTGGTGGGTGGTGGGATAAACAGGAGGTTAAAGCATTTAAAAACCTTCATTAAAAATAAAGATTGAAAAATTAAATTATACTCCAGCCCTTCTGTTTTCTTAACACAGGGTTTCATGTATCCCAAGCTACCTGCAAACTTCCTACTCAGCTCGGGATTGTTACAGGGCTCCAGTCCTTAGTAGGCCTCAGACATTAGCACAACTGACTCCATGATGGAAGAATCATTCATGCTGTAAAACTCAGCACATAGACAGAACCAGCAGCCAAAACAAAGACCTAGTCCATAGCTCTGGGAAAGACTCTAAATGCACTAACCTTGCTTTTTGGCTTCTGTAATTTCGCTTCTGGCTAACTGTTCTTGTTAACTGAAGTATGTCACCCCAGAACATGGTTTTTGTGCTTAAAGCTCACCCCAAGAAAGGCACCGGGTTACAGTGGGATCCCGAACTCCCAGTGTAGTCACCAGCCAGCTAGTAAAGACTTTATCTTGGCTTAAACCACGTCTGAACAGTCTTCTCTGGTGAATACTCCACACCAGGGTTAATCTTGAACTTCTGATTTTCCTGCTCTTATCTCCTGAGTGCTGGAATTATAGGTGTGTGTTACCACACAGTTTCCAGGGGCTCTGAAGATGAACCCCAGGCCCTTATTGCATACTAGGCAAGCTGACTACCTGAGCTCTGTCCCCAACCTCTCAACTTTATCTTTAAGCCTTGTAAACCACAAGCATCCTTGGAGCAAGGCAACTTAGAAAGCCACTAGCCCTATGCAATCATGGTAAAGAGAATCAAGGAGCTGCTTTGTGGGGAAGGTTGCACTCATTTCTTGGGTATGCACTCTCCTTTCTTGAGCCATCTACCTCTACAAGCCTGATCTTAGCTGGAAACCATTTCTTCTCTGACTCCTTATTCCAATTTCCTGCAGCCAGGTCAAGGGTCCAGCTTTACTTCAATGGCCTTCCCTAGGTGGGAGTGGGGAGCTAATGCCTCCACCCATATCTGAAAAAGAGAAAATTCAAGAAAAAAATCTTCTGTGAATTTCCATTACTGGTCAAAGGACTTAGGATGATTATGCCTCCCCTTTGGCTCCAGGAAAATCAGCTGACTGACTGGAAATGAAGGCAGGGGACAGCCCCATAGCAGGCACACTGGTACTGCATTGGCCCCATCTGTGGAAGGGGCTGCTGGAGTTCGTTGACTGTTTGCAGAATTTCCTCTGCCTTCTTGGGTCACACACACACACGGATGCCACACGGTAAGAATACCTACTTTTTATCCTACCAGCTGTCAATTTGTTTCAGAGACTCGGCTATAAACCCTGAGAGTAGAGAGGTTTTTCCCTCCACCACACCAGCCACATGGACAGATCTGACTCCCAGTGAATACTGATTGGTACATGGGGCTGGAGGGATGGCTCAGCAAGAAAGGGTGTGGGCTGATCTTCCAAGAGGCTCTGAGCCTGATTCCAGGCATCTACATGATGCCTCAGGACTGTCTGGAACTCCAGTTCCAGGTGATCCTACACCCTCTGCTGGCCTCTGTGGGCACTGCACAGACATGGTGCGCAGACAAAGATGCAGGCAGAACACCCATAGACATAAGAGAATATTCAAATAAATTAATTTTAAAAAATTGATATGGGAACCCAGGCATGGTTGTGCTGGCCTTTAATCCCAGTGCTCCAGACGAAAAGGCAGGTGGATCTCTAAATTTGAAGTTAGCCTGGGCTAAGTAGAGATCAGCTCAGCTGTGGCTACACAGAGGAAACCCTGTCTCCAAAACAAAACAAACAAGTCAAACAAAAACAAAACAATTGGTCTGTTTTAGTTTCATTTTTGTTCTTCTAATAAAATACCCCAACAAAAAGCGACTGCTTTAGTTACTTTTCTATTGCTGGGATGAGACACCACGACCCAGGGAACGTCTAGAAGGAAGTTTATTTTTGGCTTACAGTTTTAGAGGGTTAGTGTCTGTGGCCATCATGGTTGGGACACACAGCAATGGAGCAGTGGATGTAAGCTCAGCTTACATCTCGATTCGCAAGTATGAGGCCGACAGAGCTTACTCGGATTGGTGTAGGCTTTTGAAACCTTAAAGCCTATCTCCATTTGAGCCTGTTGAGGGACATCTCATCCAAACCACCACAGCAGCTCAGGGAAGAAAGGGTTTGGTTTAGCTCACAGTTCCAAGCTCTAGCCCAAGTTACAGCAGAAAAGTCAAAGCAATCAAAAATTTAAACAGCTGTTCTGACCGCATCCCTAGTTAGGAGACAATAAATCAATGACTGCATGTTCATTTGCTTGTTTGTGCTCCACTAGATTTCTCTACAGCTCATGACCAGGCCCTGCCTAGGAATGGTGCCACCCACAGTGGACTGAGTCTTCTCACATCAATGAATTTAATTAAGGCAGCACACTATAGGCCAACCCAAAGTAGATCATCCTTTACTGAGACTAAGTAATGATCCCAGCCCCTCCCTGAAGGAGTCCAGATAGTTGCTCTACCACCGAACCATGACCGCATTTTAACCACTTTTAAGCAAAAGGTACCATAAGTCACAGCCACTGTGTTCTGGAGGACTACCTTCAGAATTTTGCATTTCCCAGGCAGCAACTCTGCACCCTATAGTTACTGACTCCACCCGAGGCAGACCAGAGGGACTTACCGTTCCCAGGGTCCTGGGGCAACAGTTTATTCTCATCACAGTACTGTTACAGCACTGTCAACAATAGGTCTCTATGATAAAGACCTCTTTTATTGTTTATTCTTGCCTTTAAATAAGCTAATAATGGAGGGGCTGGAGAGATGGCTCAATGGTTAGAGCACTGGCTGATCTCTCTCAGAGGACCCAGATACAATTCCTAACAATGTAACTCCAGCTCCAACAAGGCTAGTGCCCTCTTCTGGCTCCTAGGGGTATAGCACTTAAATGGTGCACATACATACGTATGTAGGCAAAACACTCATTCTCTTTCTGTCTCTGTCTCTCTTTCTCTCTCTCACACACACACACACACTAATAATAAAATTTAAAAACACTAAAATGTTGGTTGTAGCTTGTCTCTCTACCTGACCACATAATTCTTTCTTACTCCTTATTTTTTTCATATTAATTTTTGTTACATGTGCATTGTTTGTGTGAGGGCACTGGATACATTGAAACTGGAGTCACAGGGGTGAGCTGCCAGGTAGGTGCTGGGAATTGAACCTGGGTCCTACAAAATAGCACCCAAACTGCTGAGCCACACTGCCCCTCAGCCCCTACATATTTCAAATACTAATTCTTTAAACTTTTTTTTTCATTACATTTTGGGTGTCACAGTGCACTTGTGGAGGTCAGAGGACAATTTACAGGAGTCTGTTTCTATAATCAGACCTGGATGTTAACTGGATGTTAAACTCAAGCCATTAGGCTTGGTGGCAAGCTCCTTTACCCACTGAGGCAAGTCACTGCTGTCATTTTCTAACTTTTATCACCTCTGGTGCTGGGTGCTATGAGTACCAAGTCTGTCAGTTATGTGATTCTTCTCTAGCTGTTGGCTACACTGCCTTCCTGAAATTACCTATTACCTGGCTAAGATCAGATTTTTCAGAGCAAATCTGAAAAAGCTCCTCCAATACTGGCCTTTTGGCAGCTTTTGAATTACTTGATGGCTTTTAACTTTGTGTGTGTGTGTGTGTGTGTGTGTGTGTGTGTGTGTGTGTGTGTGTGTCTGTGTGTGTCTGTGTGTGTATGCTGACAGGTTGCTATCAGGTGTCCCCTTCACTGCCTTTCACCTCATTTTTTGAGACAGGGTCAAGTGAACCTGGGCTCATTATTTTAACTAACCCAGCTGACCAGCGAGGGACCTTCTTGCCCCGCCCCCTTCACTGGAGTCATGGGTGTGCACTGCACTACAACAGCAGTCTTTTTTATATTTTGTTTTTGTTTGTTTGTTTGTTTGTTTGAGAAAACGGTTTCTCTGTGTGGCCCTGTCTGTCCTGAAACTCAATCTGTAGACCAGGCTGACCTTGAACTCAAAAATCTGCCAGTCTCTGCCTCCCAAGTGCTGGGATTAAGGACCATATTAAAGTGTGCCACAGTGCTCTGCCCCACACCTGCCTTTTTTGTGGTCTCTGGGGATCTGAACTCATATCCTCAAGTTTGAGCAGCTAGCCCTTAGTGATTGGCAGCACCACCCAGCAGTAGGGAAGCGGGAGGAGCATCGGTATGTGGCACCCTCTAGTGCTCATATGCTCAGAATGTTGTGATGTCTCTCACTTCAAAGAATGAGCACACACGGGAACTGAAGGTTTTTGTTGTTGCTGTTTTGAGATAGGGTCTCATGTAGCCTAGGCTGGCCTTAAACTCACTCTGTAGCCAAGGATGGATGGCCTTGGATTTCTGATCCTACTGCCGTTACTTCCTGAGTGCTAGGTGTGTGACGTCTCGGGAGTGGACTCCTGGCTTTCTATGTGCTAGGAAAGTATTTTACCAATGGAGCCACACCCCCCAGCCTCAGTCTCATCAGTTTCATGAGCCTCCTAGCCTTTTTGTGAGACAGAAACACCTTTATACTCATCTCATGAAGGCTCCTTGCTGTTTTGCTTATCTATTTGTTTGTTTTGAGATAGGGTCTCAAGGTGCAGCTCTGGCGGGCCTGGAATTCCTGCTGTACACCAGGTTGGCCTTGGATTCACAGAGATCCTCCTGCCTCTGCCATCCTAGTGCTGGGATTAAAGGAATGGCTCACAATGACAATGAAATGTTCCAGTTTTATGGTGACCATTCTCTCTGCTGTCCCTTTGATTCCCAGTTATAAACATCGGAAAGGCCAGGGGGCTTGTCTATTTGGAGAATGAAGTATAATTTCCAAGGTTCTCAAAGGTGTGCCAGTACCTGGTGGACATGACGCAACAGCCTGTTGGACATACATCTCCCCTACAAGTCAGAACTCAGCAGCATTTGAAACATTTTGTGAGCCAGCTCCAGCTCCAGGGGGTCTACATGCTGAGTTCTAGGGCAGTCAGGGTCACACAGAGAAACCTTGTCTCAAAAACCAAAAACAAAACGAAACACTTTGTGTCAAATACACCTACTTAGTTACATCTTGCTCTAATGGTATACTATCTCGGAGAGACACGAGGGGGACCAGTAAAACAGACCTTACCATCTCAACTCCAATCTGTGTCCAGTAAGCTGCTAGAACCTTGGCCAGGTTCCTCTGCCATCTGGCATCAGGCTGCAGCCTGTCCCTTCTCCCACATTGGCATGGCTGGGGAGTTTGTCTTTCGCTGTCCATCATTTCAACAGACTGATATTCAAAGGAAAGCTTCAAGTGTCACTCTTTAAAGTGTTTCTTCTTAGGACTGATGAGGTGACTGGCCATTCCTCCAAGAGGTCCTGAGTTCAATTCCCAGAAGCCACATCTATAAAGGGATCTGATGCCCTCTACTGGCAGTAGGTGTACCTGAAGTCAGAGCACTCCTACATTTAAAAGATACAACATTTTTTAAAAGATACAACATTTAAAAACATTTTTAAAAGACACAAAAATAAGATTTTTTTTAAAAAGGTTCTTCTTGGGGCTAAGGCTAGCTCCGTAGTTGAGAGAGCATACTGCTCTTGTGGAGGATTTAGGCTTGGTGCCCAGCACTCACCTTGATGGCTCACAACTTCCTCTAATCCCAGCTGCAGAGGACCTAATGCACTCTGGAGTCCTGGACTCAGAGCTGTGCCAACACATAGACAACTGAAATGAATCTAAATAAATGGACTCTGACGACCTCTGTCCACACATGTACACATATATACAATTAAAATGAATATAACTAAATAAATAAGGGGCTGGAGAGATGGCTCAGCAGTTAAGAGCACTACCTGCTCTTCTAGAGAATCTGATTCAGTTCCCGGCACCCATGTCACATGACTCACGGCCATCTGTTACCCCAGCACCAGGAGATATAGTGCCTTCTCCTGGCATCTCCATGGGCATCTGCACATGTGACATACACACACATAGAGACCTAGGCACATACACACAAGGGGGTATTTCAATGGTTAAGAGCATATATCACTTTCTTAGAGGACCCGAGTTTGGTTCACCTATGTTGGGTGGCTCACAACCGCCTGTGACTCCAGCTCCGGGCATCTGCCCCTCTAGATCACTGGGCACCTGCAGTCATGTGCATTCATATCCACATGATTATTTGGTTTTGGGGGGGGATTGAGACAGGGTTTTTCTTGTATAGTAGCCTTGGTAGTTCTGGAACTTGCCTTGCTTTGTTTGTAGACCAGGCTGGCCTCTAACTCACAGAGATCCACCTACCTCTGTCTCCTGACTGCTGGGGATTAGAGGTATGTGCCACCACACCTGGCTGACATACATAATTTTAAAAAAAGTTTTTAGATTTATTTTATTTTATGCTTGTTGAAGGTTTAGCCTGCATGCATGTCTGTGTACCATGTGTGTGCCTGGTGTCAGGGAAGTCAGAAGAGGGTAGTCCTCTGTGAGAGCAGAGCCCCCTTAACCACTGAGCAATCGCTCCAGCCCCTTATTCTGCCATTCCTGTTACCAGCTCATTGTGCAAGGAAGGAGGAAGGAAACAGTTCTTCACAATGAAGGAAGTTACAGGTTCATAGGAAGGATGCCACCATGCAGAACCCATGTCATCTTTAAGTCATATAACACCACTCAAGAAAGACTTTCACTGGGACTAAAGCTGCAATACCAAGCAACATAGTCCCTTTGCTGACTCCCCAAGTGAACCTAACAGCCTGCTCATATAAGCAGAGAGGAGTCATTTGCATTAATCATAACTATGCAAATGAGGGCTGTGTATTCACCAATCACAGCCTTGCCTCTTTAGCACCAGTATCAGCAATCCCTCTGCTAGACTGTCAGGGGAAGAGAGCCTCCTCTGGCCTTGGTGGAAACTGTTGCAGGGTCTTTCTAGTTCCCTGAAGCTGGTGACAGCAAAAAGTCTAAAGCAGAATGTTTGAAACAGTTCGGGCTACAGCTGCTGGGTCTTCAGAAAGGGATTGGGGGTGTGATCAGCTGTGGTCATGTGTGTTCAAAATGGCCTGTGTTGGTTTAAGTCTGGCTGGCTCTTTGTGACTGACAGTCTATTTAAGTGGGCAGAGCAGCAAGGGAGCCCAACTACTGCCAATTAGGAAGGCAGACTGCCCTGTATCCCAATGTCCTTGTTTATTCACAGGAGAAGGAACAGAAACCCCAGGACACAAGGCCAAAGAACTTACCACCAGCTATAATCCTATAATCCTAGTGCCTAAGAGGTGGGGGCAGGAGGATGAAGAGTTTAAGGTTATCCTCAGTTACACTGTTAATTCAAATCCAGCCTGGGCTACAGGAGACCCTTTCTCAAAACAACAAAAACCAACCAACCCAAAACCAATACCAAGTAAGGGCTGGAGTGTGGCTCGGTAGGTCAAACAGTGAAACCTTGCAGGTGAGAGAGCATGAATTCATCTCCCAGCATTCACTCCGAGAGCCAGACACCATGGTGTGAGCCTGTGGTGCCTGAGGAGAGAAGATGGGAAATTAGTCCCTGAAAGCTTATTTCACAGCTAGTCTAACTTACAAGTCTCCAGACCAGGGTAGACTGTCTCAAGCAAAAAAAAAAAAAAAAAAAAAAAAGTTGAAGATAGCCAAGGAACAACACCTGAGGTTGTCCTTTGACCTCTACATACATGTGCACACAGGTGCGTGTGTCCAACCTGAGCCCTCGTTCATGAACACCCTCACACCTCTTCACACCTCCCCCAAGCTGACTGCTAACTTTATCAGTGATTTTAATGTAGATTTACAAAATATTTATTTGCCGGGCGGTGGTGGCACACGCCTTTAGTCCCAGCACTTGGGAGGCAGAGGCAGGCGGATTTCTGAGTTCTGAGTTCGAGGCCAGCCTGGTCTACCGAGTGAGTTCCAGGACAGCCAGGACTACACAGAGAAACCCTGTCTCGAAAAAACACACACACACAAAAAAAAAAAAAAAAAAAAAACCATCTAGACCGTGGCAGTGCAGGCCTTTGATTCCAACTCTTGGGAGGCAGAAGAAGGTGGATCTCTGTGAGTTCAAGGCCAGCCTGGTTTACAGATCAAGCTACAGGACAGCAAGGGCTACAAAACCAACCCAATCCAACTCAAAAGCAAATAAACAAACACAAAAGCAAAACAGAACCAGACAAAAATATTAAAAACAAACAAACAAAAAAGATAAAAAAAAAAAGATTTATTTATATGGGTATGGTATCTATCTGTGAGTGGTCTCAGGAGCCAGAGGAGGGATCCTTTGGAGATAAAGTTATAGGTGTTTGTCAGCCTGTGTGGCTACTGGGATGTGAATTCTGGTTCTCATGATTAAGCATCAAGGGTTCTTTACTGTTGAGTTCTCTATATGAACCGTAATAGATTTTAGTGAAGCTTCACAGGCTGCCAGTGATCTAGATAGAAGCAGGTCCTACTTGCTGCCCAAGCACAGCTCTGGCTTCAGAATGTACCGTTTGTTCAGCTAGGACTGCCTCAAGCAGCTTGTCTTTACCTCCCTCCCCACTGTCAGAGCATTTTGCATTCTATGTGATCGGGAGGCCATTTTTATCCAGTACAGAGCAGGGAAACCTCCCTCAGTAGCCCAGCTGGTTATACAAGAGGACAGAGTGGAGCTCTGACAGGACAGTGGCCACTTGAGTTCAGGTGAAGAGCTGGCAGAGACAGTTCTCAGGAAGCAGAGGTATAGAGGAAAAACCATGGAGACCTTATAGACATGGCTTTGAGGAGCTGAGGACAAACGCCATGGTTTGGTTACTGGCAGAGTTTGAAGGGGCTGCCAAGCTCTGAGAAGAGGTGTCTCCAACCCTTCAACATTGCCACGTGAACCTGTCATCCAGAGTTCACAGTTGAGAACTGTGCAATTGAGTTTTTTAAAAAATTGCAAAAATATGTTTTGAGTAAGTTCATGAGTTTGGGCTGGGCTACACTCATAACTATCCTTGGGCCTGGACAGCTTGCAGGACTGTGAGTCCTTATATTCAAGAGCTGTGACTCTTAAGCAGAGGCCTACCTGAAGCTAGAGAGTAATACCTGACAGGCAATGCTGGCACATTGGGTAAAGGGTAGAGGGAGCACTAGGGTAGAGGGAGGGGCATCTGAGGTCAGCTGAGTCTATAGAATGAGTTCTAGGACAGCCACAGCTACACACACACACACACACACACAGAGAGAGAGAGAGAGAGAGAGAGAGAGAGAGAGAGAGAGAGAGAGAGAAAGAGAAAGAGAGAAACACTATCTTTTAGGAGCTATGTATCTCAACACTTGGTGGAAGGTTACAGTAAATGCTTCGTGTGGGGCTCCTGGCAACCTAACCCCAGAGAAGAAAGCCTGTTTCCCAAGCACCTACATTCATAAGTCTCCGGCTTCTAGAACATGGGGCCATAAGCCTTTCTTAAGATTTGGATTATGAATCCAGACACTGGGGCTTTGGGCTCTCAAAGGGCTGGAAGAGATGCTAATTAAACTGAATAACCACATTTACTTAGTGTGTGCCTCTCACATCAGAGGCCACCCCACCTCCCACTCAGTTCTCTCCCACCACAATGTGTGTTTGCAGGATGGAACTCAATTGTCAGAATCAACAGCAAGGGCCAGCTGCATAACTCATTTCTGAGTAGACCATAAATACTCAGCCAGCCCATTACTAACTTATCTACCAGACTCCGGCCGCCTGTTCTGTTCATTTAGTCTTTATATCATACAGGCTAGCATGAACTCATCTTTTTGTCTCATCTCCTCAGTGTTGGGATTCCAAGTTCATGCTTTTATGGTCAACTAACTTTAAAAAAAAAAAAAGTTTTTTTTTTTTTTTGTTTTTTTTTTTTTTCCTTAAGAAGTGATCTGAGGAGCCGGGCGGTGGTGGCGCACGCCTATAATCCCAGCACTTGGGAGGCAGAGGCAGGCGGATTTCTGAGTTCAAGGCCGGCCTGGTCTACAGAGTGAGTTCCAGGACAGCCAGAGCTACACAGAGA
>JANHMN010000023.1:2021707-2059988 GCA_030674055.1 Rhabdomys pumilio
AAAAAAAAAAAAAAAAAAAAAAAAAAAAAAAAAAAGATCTGAGGCTGGAGAGGTGGCTCAACTGTTAAGAGCACTGCCCGCTCTTCTAGAGGGCCTGGGTTCAATTTCCAGCATCCATTTGACGGTTCATAACTGTCTATAACTCCAGTCCTGGAGTTATACCCGGGATACGATGCTCTCTTTCGGCCTCCGCCTGCACACATGGTTCTGCATTGTGCAGGCAGTCATTTGTGTGTGTGTTGGCGGCCTCTAGTTGTCGGCCAGCTCTTCCCGTAATTTTGGAACCCTTCGTTCTTTTTGCCCCGTTAGTGGACGGGTCTAAAATACAAGCTCTTACGGGGAAGGAAGCCAGTCAGACTTGCAGGCAGAACACTCTTACGCATACAAACAAGACATTTTCCAGGTAAGAGATGGTTGTAAGCCACCATATGGGTACTGAGAGCCAAACTTGGTCTTCAGCGAAAGTGTTCTTAAGCTTTTAAGAGAAACGTCCCATATGGGGCAGCTTTGGGCTGGAGACATCAAAAATCTTGACTTATCTTTCCCAGCAGTCACTCCCAGGGTCCCCCACTAAGGCTCTGCCCCGTCTACCCCAAGCTAGCCCACGTGATCGCATTCTCCCGCGAGTGAAGACCGCAGTCACCGGCGGTCTAAAATACAAGCTCTTACGGGGGAGGGAAGCCAGTCATGTCACTCAAGCAGTCTGTCTGATTAAAAGCAAGGCTTACACAGAATCATATGTGGAACTTTAAGTTATTTTAGCATTATTTTATGATCACATATTTTGTCCTCATACAGTTTCTTGGGATAAAAATGATTTGAGAATCTACTTGGTGCTCCCCAGATAGTTCAGTCCTTCCCCGTAGCGCCCGCCGGGAGAGGCAGAGGAAAGTCTGCCATCTTGGACGCAACTTTTTCGTACTACGAATGGGGGAGCCACATATCCTTGTAACTTTATTTTCTACCTTAAAAACTTTTTTGGTTATATATAAGCTCACATGTCTTGAAACTCACTGTTTTAAATTATTTCTAGATGCTTTTTATGTGTATGTGAGTTTTCTCGGGCTGGTCATGAGGAATGAGGGCGTGGGTGTCTCCCCCGAGCTAGATCTTGGTACGACCCACTCGCCGCACGCACATGGCTCCGCGCTAGCGGCGCGCGGTGAATTCTGGGAGTCGGAAGCAGGGCGGCCGAGCCGGGTGAGAAGCAGCGCGGGCCCATGCAGGACGCTGAGAACGTGGCGGTGCCCGAGGCGGCCGAGGAGCGGGCCGAGCCCGCGAGGCAGCAGCCGGCCTCCGAGTCGCCGCCGACGGACGAGGCGACAGGATCTGGCGGGTCCGAAGTGGGGCGGACGGAAGACGCCGAGGAAGACGCCGAGGCCGGACCGGAGCCCGAGGTGAGGGCCAAGCCGGCGGCCCAATCCGAAGAAGAAACGGCGACGAGTCCGGCCGCCTCGCCCACGCCGCAGTCGGCGGAGCGGCCCTCGGCGCAGGAGCCCTCTGCTCCCGGGAAGGCGGAGGCCGGCGGAGAGCAGGCCCGGGGGCACCCGTCGGCTGGAGCGGAGGAGGAGGGCGGGTCGGATGGGAGCGCGGCTGAGGCGGAGCCGCGGGCTCTGGAGAACGGAGAGGCAGACGAGCCCTCCTTCAGCGACCCCGAGGATTTCGTAGACGACGTGAGCGAGGAAGGTAAGGGCTGTAGTCGTGATTGTGCCCACGGTCGAGGGCGCGAGGTCTCCTGGCTGTAACGATCCTGTTTCCTCTACAGTAGGGGTCCATTTGGGGAGTCCGTTTCTGCGGGAAGACTGGGCGTCTGGGGGTTGGTGGAAGGCAGGACGATCTGAAATATCTGGGGGCATTCTAGTTTCCCGGCCAAGGTTTCCGGTGTTGATCAGATGGATCCCTCAGAAAGGGAGGGACGGGTCGTGTAGAGCCTGGTGCCTTCCCCTTGTAGAAGTGTTCCCAGTGGTTTCCATGGTATGACTTTGCCATCCGACCCAGCCACGTTACCACTGCTTATCTCTTTTTCCTAGATCGGCACCCCGCACCATTCTTGTATATAGTACTTTGCTTTTGCACATTGTCGTTCGGCAGCATACTTACGATTTCTTCTATGTGACTGACTTTTTAAAGAAAGGCATTGTTTCTGCCTACCTGCACAGGAATCTCTTCTGACAGTTGATAGCATGTGTCCTCTGCCGTTTCAACTTCAGGCTGAAAAGCACACGAGCCCGTTCATTCAAGTGTTGGTGTGGCAAATACCAAGGGCAAAGGACCTAAGAACACCACTTTTTCTTTTTTTTAAAATGAAGGCCTCTCTGTGTAGATCAGGATGAACTCTAGATTCTTCTGCCTCAGTTTCCGTGGTGCTAGCAATACAGACAATTGCTTTTGAACTACCATGAAAATACAGCGCCTTCAATATAGTTGTCAACTTAGAACTTAAAGTGTTTCAAGGGGTTGCCGTTTGATGTCACCGTTGTTTGACTTAATCCTTTTTTTATGTTTATGTAGTTTTTGTTTTGTTGTAAGACAGGGTCTGGCCTAGCTCAGGCTGGTCAGCTCTTTCTGAAGCTAAAACTATCTTTGAACTGATCTTCCTGCCTCCACTTTAAGATTGCCAGTGTTTGACGTGTGAGTCGCCATGCCTGGCTTGTTTTATTGTATTTCTTAAGGTAAAAGATGTCTTCCCATGAGAAGCAGATAAACTCCTGGGAAGTTTCCATAGGCTTCATTTAGCCTTGAGGAAGATTCTCTGGATAAAGTGTGTTTCTGGGTTCCCACCCTCACCTGACTCCAGTGATTGCTAATGTACCTGTTTCCCCCATGTTAAGACCTAAGTTTTGATTTTGAAGCTTCTTTTGAACCCTTGGTTCCTTTGGTTATTTATTTTGGGTGTGGACTGTTTCTGTCACTTGATGGTTTTAGACAGGACCTCACACTGTATCCTATGCTGGCCCAGAACTCATGGTAAGCTTCCTGTCCTCACCAGCTGGCTAGACTAGCTGGCCATTTAGGTCCTTGCTTGCACTTTCCTAGCACTGGGAATGCAGCTGTGCGCCACTGCCAGCTCTTTGAGGTGGGTGCTAACTCACAGGAGTGATTTTAACTCAAGTCCTGCTGCTTGCCCAGCAAGCATCTTTTGAACTAAACCCCATATGCTTACCACCATCTTTTGCCTTTTTCAAAGATCTGTTCTGTTTGTTTTTAATTAAAATTATGTACATGCACGGGATCATTTGGCCCACATCTGTCTGTATCATATGTGTGTCTATTGCCCATGGAGGCCATTGGATCTCCTAGAACTGGAGTTAGGTTAAAATTGGTTGTAAGTACTGGGAAACAATGGGTCTGCTTACTGCAAGATGAGTATTTAAAGAATTATTTGAACCCATTTAATTCACAGATTCCAGTATGTAGATTATTTCCAGAATTAGGGATTGTAGGAGTCGGGGGATGCTGACTGTGTGACTACAAGGCCAACCTGCTTTCATCAAGTCTGCTAGGAGCCCAGTGGGCCAGTCCAGTGCGTACAGGGAAGGGGAGAGTAATGAGGAGGTTCTGTCCTTAAGTGGTGGAACTCTAAGGCCATCTGGGTGTCACAAGGGTGGGAAGAGAAACAGCCTTTAGGTTTTTACCAGGAGGAGCGGTGTGGAATCCATCTTGCCTCCTTGTCCTTTTTCACGTTAGTTAGTATATGTCTCCTATTCTGTTACTGATTGTGGACAAGTTGTTTCCTCTAGTGCATGCCAGTCATTTCATTGGTAGGTAGAGGTTTGAGGTTAGTCCCTGCTACATCAGGAGTGCAAAGCCAGCCTGAGGTACATGGGACCCTATATCAAAAAACCAAATAGAAGGGGTCTGAAGAGATGGCGCAGCACTTGCTGTTCTTCCAGAGAACCTGGCTTTGATTCCCAGGTCCACATGATGGCTCACAAGTCTCTAACTCCTCCAGGTCAGGGACCTGATGATCATGTACCAGGCATGCAAGTGGTGCACATACATGCACAAAGGAAAACATTGATACACCTTCCAATAAAATGTAAAAAACGCAAACTAATGAAAAGCAACAGGTGTTGCGTTATGAGGATACTTTGCCCTGCCCTTCTCGGGAGAAGCAGATCGTAACAGGCTAGGCAGACGCTTGGAGCTCTTGGGAAGGAGTCTTGTTTGTATGGAAGCTGGGCTTTTTTTTTTATTACATCTTGTTAAGTTCAGATCCAGCTTAGCAGGCTGTTTTAATTGTATGGTGAGCGGGATTTTATAGAAACCCAGAGTTTCTGTAGCAAAGGTGTGTGGCATTGCCATGCTGAAAACCTGCCTCTTACCCCTTCACCCCTTGCCTGCTCTTGATTCCGGCATCTTTGAAATGTGTCTTAATTAGGTTTCTTTTGCTGTGACAGAAGCAACTTACAGTCAGTCCATCATTCAAGGAAGTCAGGGTAGGAGCTGATGATGCAGAGGCCATGGAGGTGTGCTACTACTGGCTTGCTCCTCCTTATGGCTTGCTCAGCTTGCTTTCTTATACTATCCAGGGACACCAGCCTGGGATGGCACTGCCCACAATGAATTGTGTTCTTTCATACCAATCAAGAAATTAACCCACAAACATGTCTACAGGGGTGTCCAGTGGGGGTGTTTTCTCAAGTGAGGTTTACTTCTCCCAGATAACTCTAGTTATGTCAAGTTGACATAAAATTAGCCATCACGGAATGCAAAGGACTGTTGCATTGCTTTCCCCCTGTAGTAGATCCTAGGACCTGGTGCCTGTCAAGCAAGTGTTCCACTAAGCCATACTCCCAGCCCTCCAACAGTGACCTTTAAAAAAAGGTGGTGCTGGACATTTGTGTAGCAGTCGCAGTGTTCAGGAGTTGGTTTTCTCCTTCCACAGTGGGTTTCAGGGATTGCACTCAGGTTACCATGCTTGTGTGGTTTACACACTGAGCCTTCCTTGCGCCCAGCATTGCCGTTTGTACTTAAACACACATTACTTATTTATCTGTATTCCCCCTCCCTTTTTTTTACATTTTATTTTGTATGTATGTTTGCCTGCAATCGTGTTTATATAAGCACCACATGTGTGACTTGTATTTGTGGAGGCCAAAAGAGGGCATCAGATTCCCTGAAACTAGAGTTACGGTGGCTGGGAATTGAGCCTCGGTCCCCTGCAAGAGCAACAAGTACCTCAAAGTGGCTGAGCCATCTCTCCAGCTCTTATTTCTTATTTTATATGTACGGGTGTTTTGCCTGCGTGTGTGTCTGTGTTCCACAGGTGTGCATTTGCCTTTGGAGGCCAGAAGAGGGTATTGGATTCTCTCGGACTGGGATTGCAGCTGGTTGTGAACCACCATGTGGGTGCTAGGAACTGAACTCTGGTCCTGGAAGGGTCACAAGTGATGTTGACTGCTGAGCCATCTCTTCCCACCCCCCTCCCCCCCCAATCTTTTCTCTTTGAGACAAGGTCTTACTATGATTCCCTGGCTGTTCTGGAACTGACTAGGCTGGCCTTGAACTTCTTGTGTAGACCTGGATGGCCTTAGAAATGGCTGTCTTTGTGTCCTAGTTTCTGGGAGCATGGGAGCATTCTCACATTAGCTCGCCTTTCTCTTTGTGTGCGTGTGCTATATTTGTGCAAGTAAACATGAGACCTGAGGCTTGTGTCAGGTGTGTTCTTCTGTTGATCTTCATGTTTTTAATGTGTATTGGTGTTTTATCTGTAAATATATTTGTGTGGAATTGTCAGATCTTGGAGTTACAGATCCTTGTGAGCTGCCGTGTGCATGCTGGGAATTGAACCCAGGTCCTCTGGAAGAGCAGTCAGTGCACTTAACCACTGAGCCATCGCTCCAGCACCTACCATAAGGTTTCTGATTGAACCTGGAGCTCACCATTTCAGCTACACTGGTAGCTAGGGCAGCAAGCCCCTGAGATCTTCCTGTCTCTGTCCTCACAGCACTGGGATTACAGATGTGGCTTTTCTGAGACAGAGTCTTACTATGTACCCGTGGCTGCCCTAGAATTCGCCTTGTAGACGAGGCTGGCCTTGAATTCACAGAGGTCTGCCTGCCTGAGTCCTGGGGTTGGAGGCATGGCCACCATGCACGTAGGTTTATGGGCAGCAAGCACTTTCCCCACTTAGCCTCTGTTCAGCCCCACTTTCACTTCTGAGAATGAAACAGCGCAATGGACGTGTGTTGACATTTAGGGTACTTAGCATGCTAAGTTTCTTTCCTTTTTTAAAAGGATTTGTTTTATTTTTAAGTGTGTATGTATGCACAGGAGCCCTTGGAGGCCAGAGGTGTTCAGTCCCCTTGAACTGGAGTGACAGGCTGTTGAGTGAGCTGCCAACATGGGTACTGGGAACAGAACTCAGGTTCTCTGCAGAGAACAGTTGGTTTTTCCAAACATGGTTTTTCTGTATAGACCAGGCTGTGGCCTTGAACTCATATTCACCTGCTTCTGCTTCCCAAGTGCTGGGATTAAAGGCACCACCACCAACTGAGGTACCTGTTCTTAACACTGAGCCGTCTCTTCAGTTTCCTAGCTAAGATCTTCTGTAGTCTGGTAGGAGACTGCCTTGCCTTTAGATGACCTTAAACTCTAGCTCTTCCGGCGTTTTGCTGAGGTTTCAGGCGTGTGCAGCCACACCTGCAAAGATTGAATAAAGAAGGACAGTGATAGTAGCTAGAAATTCATGCATTGAGCCATTCATTAAGTTTGTTTTTAGAGTAGTACTGGAGCTTGGACCCAGGGCTCCTCCTGTGTTAGGTTGGGGTGCTAGCACTGTTACGTCTGTGGCCCTTTGTATTTTGTAATTTTTAAGGTTATTGTTTTTGTGTGGAGTATGGAGGGTAATTTTCAGGAATGGGTTCTTCCCACCTGGTTAAGGCAGAGTAAGCTGGCTTTGAACTCGGATCCACATGCACTTTCTTCCACCTTCAGAGTGATGGGATTGCATGCTTGCACCACCCTGGCAACAGTTGCATACATTTAGAGATTACTTCTCATCAAAAGCAGTGTGAGGATCGGCCTTCCTGTGGGAGCCAAGTCCTGGGTCTTTGTTCATGGTGAAAGCACTCGGAGTAGATGCCTCTTAGAACCGAGCAGCCTGCTGGCTAATGAGTGAGTGCTTCTTGGTGGAAGTAGAAACCACTTGACATTTCTTTTACTCCTTCAGAGCTACTTGGTGACGTGCTCAAAGATCGGCCTCAGGAAGCGGACGGGATCGACTCCGTGATTGTTGTAGACAACGTTCCTCAGGTGGGACCCGACCGGCTTGAGAAACTCAAAAATGTCATCCACAAGATCTTCTCCAAGTTTGGGAAAATCATAAATGACTATTACCCTGAGGAGGACGGGAAGACGAAAGGGTGAGCTGGCTGGGGCTGAAGCAGCCGCTGAGGACTTGGGGGTGTGTGTTCAGGCCGCCCAGAGGGAAGCGCTCCAGTGAAGTTTTGGTTCTCAGGTCACCAGAGCTGATCCCCACAGATGCAGCAGACTATCCAAGATAGGTCCTAGGTAAAGATACCACTGACCTGAAAGTGGGCAGACGCCAAGGGCATCTGCTGTGGGACTTCTCTGGAAGTGCTTTTGAAAACATTTAACTTCTCAAGTAGAGGTGAAACCTCATAGCACTGCTTACAAGTTAGAGACTTCCTTCCTACTTACTGTCACCTGAATCATGGGTGCAGCCTAAGGTGTGACCTGCAGTTTTGCTTTTTCTGTTCAGAATTGGGTCTTCCATGCTTGAGCCTAGGCCTCCATTGTGTTTGTGGTGCTGAGTCCATCTGAAGGCCTGGGGCTTCGTTGTCCCCAGGACTGAGGTTCTTGAACAATGGACAGACTGTCCTCAGTGAACTGAACAAGGCAGAGTGATCCACAGTGGCTGCTGTCAAATTTGTAGGGTTTGTTTGCCTCTTGCCGTTGTTGACAGACCTCCTTTAAATGTCACCTTGTCTTAAGAGTTTTAAAATCAATCTGCGAAGTTACTTTTGGAAGGATCATTGACTCTAGGTAGTACTGCCCTGTTTTATATGTTGTTGTTTTGTTTTTAATTGTTTTATGTGTATGCATGTTTTACCTACGTGTATAAATGTGCACCACATGTGTGCCTGGTCCTCTCAGAAGCCAGGAGGGATGTGATTCCTTGGAACTGTAGTTAAAGGCAGTTGTGAACCACCTTGTGGGTGGGTGCTGGGAATTGAACCTGGGTCCTCTACAAGAGCAACCGGTGTTCTGTTTTGTTGTGTGGGACAGAGACCCTGTGCAGCCTCGGCTGGCCTGGAACTTAGTGTTCTACATGCCTGTTTGCTAGCTCTGGGATTAAAGGGGTTGGCAGCTGGCTCAGAATAGCCAGTGTTCTCAACTGCTGCTGCCATGTGGTTGAAGGGACAGTTGCGTGCTTTGTTAGGTGCTTGTCTATAATTGAAGCTTCCCCTGAAGCCCTGTGCAAATTTCCTATGATGTGGAAATGTGTATTGATGACTTTTGTTTTTGTTGTTATTTATTTGTTTCTTTTGAGACAGGGTTTCTCTCTGTAGCTCTGATTGTCCTGGAGCTAGCTCTGTAGACCAGGCTGGGTAATGGTGACTCTTGATGAGGTCATTGCTAACTAGAAATGCTTCATATGTAAAGTGGACACTTTCCTAGGTTTTGACGTGTGCATCACTGGACTGTCACAAGGAAATGACCATTTCTGTTAACTTTTCTGCCATTTATATTCATGAAGTCACAGTCTTGAGAACTATTAAGATTCCTTAGGAAACTGCTTGGCCTACATTGCTGTTCTTTGGTCCTTGGCGTGACTGCCTTGGAGACGCCCAGGACAGTTAGATGCCTCTGTTCATGTAGAAAGGTCTCAGTGTACAGTAAGTCTGAAGGATGCATGTGTGCAAGCCGCTTGCCTTCTCATTCAGGTACATCTTTCTGGAGTATGCTTCTCCCGCCCATGCTGTGGACGCTGTGAAAAACGCAGATGGATATAAGTTGGACAAGCAGCACACGTTCCGGGTCAACCTCTTTACTGATTTTGATAAGTGAGTTGGAGCCTGAGATCTGTGTTTGGTGCCTGTGGGAGATGGGGAGTTCCTCAGTGGGTGCTGG
This sequence comes from Rhabdomys pumilio, assembly GCA_030674055.1. Lineage (NCBI taxonomy): Eukaryota > Metazoa > Chordata > Mammalia > Rodentia > Muridae > Rhabdomys > Rhabdomys pumilio. The sequence goes on from JANHMN010000023.1 coordinate 2,030,807, forward strand.
TGGCCTTGCAGGTGATTGGTCTCTGTTGGCCAGGCAAGAGCATTTCATGTTTTTTGCTTTGAGCAAAACCCCTCTGGCGTTTTGTCGGGGTGGGGTGGGGGTGGCGAGGGTACGGAGCTGCCTGGCTGTGTGCCTCCATCCCGTGCGGCTGCGGCTCGGCGGTGCCCGTGCGGCTGCGGCTCAGCAGTGCCCGCTCTGTTCCAGGTACATGACCATCAGCGATGAGTGGGACATTCCAGAGAAGCAGCCTTTCAAGGACCTGGTATGTTTCACAAAACGTCTGCCTTTGTAGTCAGAAGACATTTTGTAACTGAGGTAAAAAGGTGTCTGTATCTGTTGAACTTGTCATTTGTCATTAAGTGTGATAGTTATCGATAGGCTTGCTTTCTTTGATTAAAATGAATGCAGTGTATTAAGTCCCTCGATTTTGACTGTTTATAGGGCAATTTGCGTTACTGGCTGGAAGAGGCAGAGTGTAGAGATCAGTATAGTGTGATCTTTGAGAGCGGAGACCGGACATCCATCTTCTGGAACGACGTCAAGGACCCAGTCTCAATTGAAGAAAGAGCGGTGTGTACCAGCAGCTGGCCCTGGCCATGACCTCCCATCTCCTCACGGCAGGGCTGGTTTCTGCCCCAGGAGCAGGGGAAGGCTCTTGTTCTCTGAGGCACTCTCTGAGAACAACGGTCACTCCTTGGCCTGCTTGGAAAACGGTTCTGAGAGATACACTGAGAAGACGCAGTGTAGAAGGGGGGCCGCCGTGTGTGGCGTTTTGTCATTTTCCCATTGCTCCTGCCTTCTTACAGAGATGGACAGAGACATATGTGCGCTGGTCCCCTAAGGGCACCTACCTGGCCACCTTCCATCAGCGGGGCATCGCCCTCTGGGGAGGGGACAAGTTCAAGCAGATCCAGAGGTTCAGCCACCAAGGCGTGCAGCTCATCGACTTCTCCCCATGTGAAAGGTGAGCGGCTGCATCTGCCTCCTCAGGAGATTTGTGCTGCTTTAAACCCTAGGAGGTGTGAGAGCCAGCCTGGACCTCATAGTGAGGGTGAGGCCAGGTTAGCTACATGAGACATGGTCTCAAAAAAGCCTCAGAGCAAATGGAGAAAGAGAAAAGAGATGTGGTTTACCAAGATTCTCCTGCCAGCGCTCGGCCCTCGAACAGTGTAAGCTGCCAGAGCGGTGGGGTGGGGTGGGGTGGAGAGCATTCAAGTTTTTCTTTGATGATTTCTTTTTGCAGTGACCCAACAGGGTCTCTGCCATTGAGTTGCATTCTCCCCAGCCCTGAACTCGAGCAGCCAGAGGAGCAATAACTCCCTTACTGTGGCTTCACCTTCCTGGGCTGCAGTGACATAAGTCTCAAAGCAGGAAGATAATTTGTGTCTTGACTCTTTCAGGAGAGAGACCACAGGGACAGAACTCACTGTCGTGTGTGTTCAGATGGTTGCTTTCTGTTGTCTTTGGTCTCTTACCTGTGCTTTGCTTTTGTTTTGTTTTGTGTTTTGAGACAGGGCTTCTCTGTGTAGCCCTGGCTGTCCTGGAGCTCACTCTGTAGACCAGGCTGGCCTCAAACTCAGAAATCCGCCTGTCTCTGCCTCCCAAATGCTGGGATTAAAGGCGTGCACCACCACTGCCCAGCTTTACCTGTGCTTAATGTATAGTTTTCATGGGTGGATGTCTATATGTACGTGTAGAAAAAAACATGTTCTGCATAGGGCGGGGTACTGTGAGGTTCTGGAACCTACCCCTTGATAAAGTGGACTGCACGTGTCGCTCAGCTCTGAGGGTGCATTGCCTAGCAACCACCATGTGCTCCGTGTGATGCTTCGCTTCCAGACACTTCTTTATGCCAGCACTGATACTTGGTGCCATAATGTCACACAGATCGCTTCCTGTTCTAGTTCAGGGACCAGACAGTTTTTTTAGCAGGGTTTCTGTCCCATGTCTGAGTTAATCTTGGAGCAGAGACTTATAAAAAGTGGAGCCAGAGGAAAGCTGGAGGAAGCCACACACACACCACACTTGGTGAGGCACACTGAGATCCCCAGCATTTGGGAAGTAGAAGCAAGACGGTCAGGAGTTAAAGACCAACTTGGTCTATATGAGACACTGCTGCCAAAAAACAACAAAAATGTATACTGCTTACTTGTAGACAAAGGTTGTTACCCCATGGATGCTGCTTGACCCCAGTCCTTATTTCCTTAGCCCTTGTCCCTTCACCTGGCACATCCTTCCCTCCCTGTGTGCTGCTCTCAGAGTGCCCGAGTCCACTCTAGCAGTGGTGTGAAAAGTGAGTGTGTGGGGCTGGAGAGATGGCTCAGTGCTAAGAGCCCAGGTTTGATTCCCAGCATCCACATAGTGGCTCACAACCATCCATAACTCCCTCTTCTAACCTCTGAGGGCACCAGCCATGCTTGCAAGCACAACACTCATACATATGAAATAAGTAAGCCTTTTAAAAAAGAAGTGGGTAGTGAGATGACTGCCTTTTGCCTGTGCCTGGGTGGCTTGGTGTCCCTTCACCTCTTGGGAAGCCTGTGCAGTTCCCACAGTGGTCAGTCCACCTGTGTTCCTGGAGCACAGTTGCAACATGGCTAGGATGCGGCTTTCTCTGTTTTGATGCATGGCTTGGCACCAAATCACTACAGCTGAAGCTGCCATTAAACTCATGATCCTCCTGCCTTCATTCCCTAAATGCTGGGATTTGGACAGTGCACCAGCACCCCTGCTATGATCTGTTTGTTCTGTCCTCTTAAACAAACGAGGCTGTCTGTCGTCTGTTGGGCGCTCTGCTTTGGTTCTGTAGATTGCAGTGTTGGGACTCACTTATTACAGGCTGGAGCAGTGTGTGTGGTGTAATGTTGCTGATCAGGATTTCATCTTGCCAGCCCTGATGCTGCAGCAGGAGGGCTTTTTGCTGGTGTTCCCTGGCTTGCTGGGCCTCTCTCTCCACTGCCCCTTGCTGTGAGGGCCGTATCCTGAGGACACATCTGCTTCGTGGGAACAAATACAGATTGCTTGTACACTGAGAGATGAGCGCAGTCAGATAGCCAATTTCCAGTGTCCCTGAAGCACACTCACTCCCTTAGAACTGTATGATACCATTTGTTCTCTTTATCTCATTAGTCTTAATTGTATCCTGAGAGAATTCAGTCCCTCCTCCCTCTAGACCAGCCCACTCCAGCAGACTTGTTGGGGTGTTTGATTTGCTTGGGGCCACTTGTGGTAGGAACAGCATTCTAGGCGACTATTGTAGTATTCTGTGACATACTTTGTTATGCTCATCCTACTCTAACTTGGGAGAGATGAGCCACTGTTCTTAGGTCTGGTAAGTGTGAGAAGACTGCTTCACATCTTGGTGGCATTCTGTGTGTCATTTCTGTGACCCATAGCAATGTGTGCTGGAAATGTGATTCTCACATCAAGGAGGTGTTGGACTAGGTGACCCTGTCTTGCAGATACTTGGTGACTTTCAGCCCGCTGATGGACACTCAGGATGACCCTCAGGCTATCATCATCTGGGACATCCTCACGGGGCATAAGAAGAGAGGGTTTCACTGTGAAAGCTCAGCCCACTGGCCCATCTTCAAGTGAGTAGACCCAAGCCCTGGTCTGCCTGCCTGCCGCCTTTCCTGTTCCATCGGCACAGCCCAACACTTCTTCTCTCCTCAGGTGGAGCCATGATGGCAAATTCTTTGCAAGAATGACCCTGGATACTCTTAGCATCTATGAAACACCTGTGAGTTCTGTTTTTTCGTCTTTCTGGAAGTCTGGGCGTTGAGCTGGAATCCTGCATGCTAGGCAGTTGCTCTGTCACTGAGCTGTGGCCTAGCTCCCGTGGTTATTCTAGTGTTCCAGAAGGCTAAGCAGACTGTTGGGTGCATGCATGGCAGCTACACAGTGTGGAGATGCTGGTGTGGATAGAGTCAGTGCTTCTCTTAATCTGTAGACTGGTAATAAAGGCCATCCCTTGCTGTGCCGGGTGGAGGCCGGGACTCCCTGCCCAGGCTCTGGCTGAAGTCGTATTGGAAGTTGTGTGTTGCTTCCGGCATTCAACTGCTGCTTACCTGTCGTCTGTGCTTGTAATGCCCCAGACAGAGCAGAGTCTCACCTGTCCTCCATGCTTGTAATGCCCCAGACAGAGCAGAGTCTCACCTGTCCTCCGTCCTTGTAATGCCCCAGACAGAGCAGAGTCTCACTTGTCCTCCATGCTTGTAATGCCCCAGACAGAGCAGTCTTGCACTGTGAAAAGGGAGAAGGGGAGCTGGCGAGATGACTCAGTGGGTGAAGGCACTTGCTGCCAAGCCTGACAACCAGAATTCAGTCCCTTCTACACCATGGAAAGCGAGAACTCGCTCGTCCACAGTCTTCTGACTTGTACATGTAGACTGTGGCATGCCCTCACCTCTCCAAAAGAGGTACCTAGAGTTGATGCTGCCCTGACCTTTCTGAGCTGTGATTCTTATGTCTTTCCCCCATCTTCCTTTCTTTCCCTCATGGGCAGTCCATGGGCCTTTTGGATAAGAAGAGCTTGAAGATCTCTGGAATAAAGTAAGTGAGTGTTGCTGTAAAGTCAGCATCAATGTGCTCTGGTTACTATAGCAACATAGGATGATTACCTTCCAACAGCAGACATGTCAGTCTTTCCCTCCTAAAACTAGAAGTCCAAGTGAGCTGGTGGATTCTGTCTGGTAGGAGCTTTCTCTTGAGTGGATGCTGTCTGTCTGTCTCATCTCTCTCTCTCTCTCTCTCTCTCTCTCTCTCTCTCTCTCTCTCTCTCATTAGAAGGAACAGCTGTCTAAGGACTTTAAAAGTCATTTGTTTGCAGGGTGTGGTGGCACAGGCCTTTAATCCTAGCACGGGGAGGCAGAGACAGACAATCTCTGAATTCAAGGCCAGCCTGGTCTACAAAGCAAGTTCCAGGATAGCCCAGGCTGTACACAGAGAAGCCCTGTCTTTTTTTTTTTTTTTAAAGCATTTACTGGGTCCTCACTTTCCTTAAGACATGTATATCACAAGGGCCTCACCTATGGCCACCACCTCACAGTGCATTTGAGGAGCACACAAACAGACCTTCAGGTCACTGCAGCAGGGTATGTATTTAGAGATAGGGCTTTTCTGTGTTGCCTTGGCTGTCCTGGAACTCACTCTGTAGACCAGGATGGCCTCAAACATATAGAGAGACCCACCTGCCTCTTGTCTCCTGAGTGCTAGGATTAAAAGTGCGTGCCATCACCGCTTGGCCAGGGTTTTGATTTTTTTTTTTTTTAAAGAGTCTGAAATGTAGCTTGGAGTTTTCCCAGTAGCAGAGTACAGCCTTGAACTCCCTATTCTCCAGGGAGAATACAGGCTGGTATTACAGGCATGTACTACCACATCCTGCTAGCACTCGGGTTTTTGGGTTTTTTTTGTTTTGTTTTGTTTTTTTAAGATTTACTTACTTCATGTATGTGAGTACACTGTCATTGTTTTCAGACACACCAGAAGAGTGTACCTGATCCCATTACAGATGGTTGGGAGCTACCGTGTGGTTGCTGGGAATTGAACTCAGGACCTCTGGAAGAGCAGTCAGTGCTCTTAACCACTGAGCCGTCTCTCCAGCTCATAGCACTCAGTTCTTACGCAGTTAGAAAAAGCATTTGCTTCTTGTTTCTGCAAACACTGGGGTGCTGCAGTGGCTCCTGCTCACAGACCACAGGAGTAAATGCTGAGGTCAGAGTCTTGTCCAGCTAGAGTAGGGGCTGCGTGGAGACTTAGCAGTGTCTTCTCGTCTTCAGGAAGCTGCCTGGTGGAGGTGTTCTACAGGATGAGGCTTAGGTGTGTGGAGGAGCTGCAGCGCATCCTCTTAGATTAGTGGACACACGCTTGTTTATCTCGAGTCATTTGGAGCTGGTTAGTCCTGGGGTAGCAGATGCTTTTGGCCCAGAGGACATTGGCGTCTTCCTTTTGTGTTTTTCACTCCTGGATATCATTTGGACTTTTAACAAAAAACTAAAACCAGGGCATGCACTGGTCTGTAACAGACTGAAAACAAGATTTGGATGTGGTGGTGGGCTTCTGCACTTCAGCTGGTCAGGAGGGTAAGGAGAGGGGCAGAGGTTTGATCTGCACGTTTGAGACTGGTCTAGGCAACGGGCCATCTCAACAGCAACAATAGAAGACAGGAATGTGCTGGGTCTAGGGGCTTTCCCTGCAGTCCCACAGTCGACCTGCCGCACTGTCTGCCCTGCAGAGCAGTTAATAGAAATTGTTCACCTGTCCTGTCTTCCACCTTCTGACTTGCAGTCCTCCCCTTTGGCACCTTGGTTGACCTTTAGACACCTGCAGCTAGAGCCGTCAGCTGAAGTACATTTGTAAAGAACAAGGCTGAGGTGGGGAGGTGGGTGCAGTGAGCAGCAGCATGCCTTTGTCTGTTCCCTTGCTGTCACAGCAGTGTGATCATGCCCCAGGGTTGTGAGGTCTGCAGGCTGTCTGTGCAGAGGCTAGCACATGGCTGGTGTGCAGCAGGCTCAGAGCCTAGCAGGTACTGGGCAGGATGCCAGATAAAGCTCTGAAGAGTAAATTTGGTCATCTCTCTGCTGCTTGGTCCTATAACCATCTGTTCTTTCATAAGCTTTTATTCCTTTGTCCTGTAGAGACTTTTCTTGGTCTCCGGGTGGTAACATCATTGCCTTTTGGGTGCCGGAAGACAAAGATATTCCAGCCAGGGTGACCTTGATGCAGCTCCCCACCAGACAGGAGATCCGAGTGAGAAATTTGTTCAATGTGGTTGATTGCAAGCTGCACTGGCAGAAAAATGGAGATTACTTGTGTGTAAAAGTGGACAGGACTCCGAAAGGCACCCAGGTGAGTGTTTGCGTGGGAGCCGCTTCTGCACGAAGTGCTGCTGCTGAGGATTTGTTTCTTACTTCGGTTGGTGAGTGTGCACGAGGGCCACGTGTGCAGAGCTCCAGATTTCCTAGAGTTGCAGTTACAGTTGGTTGTGAGCTGCTTGGTGGTGTGCTAGCAACCTAATTCAGATCTCCGCAGCGTCTCCAACCTGTGCAGTTGTTTGTCAGGCGTGCTGTCAGGGGATGTTAATGGGTGGCTTATCGTGTAGACTGTAAGGTAGGCACCCTCTTTGCCTGGCTAAAACTGTTGACTGTCTGGCCATGGTGAAGGAGTCTCAAGATATTTTGCCTGAAAGCTTCTTTTGTTGTTTTGTTTTTTCAAGACAGGATTTCTCTTGGTAGCCTTGCCTATCCTGGAACCCATGCTGTAGACCAGGCTGACCTCACACTAGAGATCTGCCTACCTCTACCTTCTGAGTGCTGGGATTACCACCAGGCTGTGTTGAAGGATTCCTAAACCGTGACTTTCATAATTGATTGCTTTTCACTTGAGGAACCTTAGTCCCCAGATTTGTAAGCACAGAACAGGTTTACAAACCCAGCATAAACTGATGATTACAAATGCATGTGTCTGTGTGTGCAGTGCTCTCGGAGGCCGACCTGGAGTTACAGACGGTGGTGGGCTGCCATTTGAGTGCTGGGAATTGACCCGAGTCTCCTTCAAGAGCACCAAGTGCCTTGCCCCTACGTGCCCCTGTGCTTGTTTTAACACAAGAGTTTAGCCTTGGCCTGAGTTTTGGGACTGTGCAGTATTTTTAGAGTTGATGGATATTTTTGATTGTTTGTCAGTGCTGAGAATGTTTCTCATAAACCAGTGTACAAAAGGACAGACATAGTGTGTTTAGGACAATTTCCAAACTTTAGAAATTTTTAGAATTTATTGAACTTTTTTTTTTTTTTAAACGAATCTCAGGTCAGCAACTCAAACAGGATTTTTTTCTTTTCTTTTCTTTTTTTTCTTTTTTTCTTTTTTTCTTTTTGTTTTGTTTTTTGAGACAGGGTTTCTCTGTGTAACCCTGGCTGTCCTGGAACTCAGGCTGTAGACCAGGCTGGCCTCGAACTTAGAAATTCTCCTGCCTCTGCCTCCCAAGTGCTGGGATTAAAGGCGTGCGCCACCACTGCCTGGCCAGGATTTTTTTTTTTTTTTCAAAACAAGTACTCTAACACAATATAATTCAGAGATCCTACTAATTTAACGCTTGTCAGAGAATGATGGAAAGTAACAGTCCTTTGTTGTCTATAGTTAAGTCATTAAGTTTTTGTAAGAAATACATTTTAAGTACAGTAGAGACAGCACAGTTGTAACTTGTAACGGTGTGAGTCTGTGTTTGAGGCGTCTTCAGCATGACCGCACTCTAGACCACAGCTGCAGGGACGTTTGTGATGCCCCAGCATGGGCAAGTGCTGCAAACACACAAGGCTACTGTGTCTTTGGGGCTGTGGCGGGGGGAGGGAGGGAGGGAGGGAGGAAGAAAGACTCAGTGACTCACATGGAGTTCTAATTCAGTGTTGGAGAATCTAATTCAGTATCTTACTAGTGATGTGAGACTCAGTCTAGACATAGCACTCTACCAGAACTTGGAGGCCATTTGATCCTGTCTTCTTACCCCCTTTATCATTGATCACCTCATGTAGTTTTGAGCTCACAGAATAATATGATAGTCTCACCTATAGATGGCTCAGCTACTCTTACTTGAAGCTAAAAGGGACTTATGGTTTTTCTGGTAGTCGGGTGGACCTCACACAGATGTTTCTGTTTATATAATTTAATGTTTTCTTCATCCAAAAAAACCACTGTGTCTAGGCATAGTGTGCATGCTCAGGAGGCAGGGGCAGTCAGATCTCCGAATTTGAGACCAATCTGGTCTACATAGCAAATTCCAGACTATCCAGGACCACACAGTGAGACCCAAGCTTTGCTTTGCTTTTTTATTTACTTATTTTGTATGAGTACTGTAGCTGTCTTCAGACACACACCAGAAGAGGGCATTGGATCCCATTATAGATGGTTGTTAGCCATCCCACCATGTGGTTGCTGGAAATTGAACTCAGGACCTCTGGAAGAGCAGCCAGTGCTGTTAACCGCAGTCGTCTCTCCATTTTTTGGAGACAGGGTCTCAGTCTTTGGTTCTGGGTCTCTGTGAACTTGGTGATTCTCTTGCTTTAACCCCTTGAGTGCTGTATTATAGGCATGAACTACCAAGCCTGTCCCAACTAACTTTTCTTGAGATGTAATTCATACACCAAAACCACTTTTAGGTGGAGCGCTGTCTCTGTGACTTTTGGTAGTTCAGCAGGTCTCAGGCACGCCCCGTGCATGCTGAGCTGCACAGCAGTTAACACGCCCCATTTCCCTGCTTCTACACTGCTCTTTGTCCCTGTGCCGGTGTCATATTCAGGCAACCCTCTGAATGCTGGTCAAATGTTCTGTTGAGCTATGCCCTCAGCCCTCTCCTCATTCCTGGCAGCCTCGGTCTCTCAGTCTGCTTGCTCTCTGTATGTTTCTGTTAGGAACATTTCCCTGCGGTTTGTGGCCCTTTGTGTCCAGCCTCTCTGACACCAGGGTTTGTTTTCCCATCTATATTGTAGCACGTGTCATCCTTTCATTCTATTCTTTTTCATGGTTGACTAGTATTCCATAACACACACACGCATCCACATGTTAATGGGCACACATTAACTGGCCGGGGAGTAGTTACTGAGTCCGCTGAAGAAGGCCGTTGTCCCCTCTGAACTGCACGGCCCCCGAGAACTCTGGTAGATGTGCTGCAGAGTGGGCTGTGCTGTCATGCCAGCCTCAGCACACAGCAGGGCTGTGGACGTGCTGGTGGGTGAGTGCCATCTTCTGTCTGATTGTCAGTTGTTACACACACACACCACGTACCCCAAACCCCTTCATGCTTTCATCTTCCAGTATGTTACCCCTTTCTTTTTTACTTTTGTCAACAGGGAGTTGTCACAAATTTTGAAATCTTCCGAATGAGGGAGAAGCAGGTGCCTGTTGATGTTGTTGAGATGAAAGGTAAGCAGGAAGGGCCTTCTGTGCCTTTGTCTTGACCAGCTTCTCAGAGCAGTGTGCTGAAGTGGGGTCTGGGCAAGAGCAGCCACAGGGGATCCTCGTGTCTGCCTTCCCGCCCACCACAGGGCTACAGGGGCACACCACCACGCCTGGAGTTAACTTGAACTTCTAGCTGGTTGCACTTTTGACTGATTTTGTTTGTTTCTGTGAAATAGAGATTCATTCTACAGCCCATCTGCTCTTGAATGCCAGTCTTTCTGCCTTGGCCTCTCAAATCCTGGAATTATAAGCATGTGCCACCAGTCTTGGCCTGCCTTCCCTTCCCTTCCTTTCCTTTTTCTCTTCGGAAAAAAAAATGTTTTGAAGTGGGATGTTTTCAGACAGGATCTCACTTTGTATCCTGTGTTTGGAATCCGCCTGCCTCTGCCTCCCAAGTGCTGGGATTAAAGGCGAATGAGCCAGCGCCACCACTGCCAGGCAACATAAGAAAGGTTGCTGGACTTTACAGATCTAACTTCCCCCCTTTCCTAGAATAGTCATGGTCCAGCCTTTGGTAAAGTGCCTGTGCCTTTCATTTTGTTTGACTATAAAAGAAGATCACAGCCAAGTTGTTAAGTACTTAAGTCATTAAGGAAAGACAGTGTGGTGGCACCTGCCTGTGATCTTAGCTTGAGGAGGCCAGAAGAGGCCACGTTCTAGCCTGGCCTTGCCTTGTTATTAACATGGCATCCCAACCAGATTAAACCAGCTGCTTCTGAACTCTGTTAACTTCTCTTTTTTTTTGTTTTTTGTTTTTTGTTTTTGCTGTCTGTTGATCTGTGGTCCTGCTAAGTGGGTTAAGAGTGCTTTTCTCCAGTTGAATGAAGATCTTAGAAAATGGAGATGTTGATATGAAATATTACAGCAACTGACTTCTCTTTGCTGTTGATTGTAGAAACCATCATAGCCTTTGCCTGGGAACCCAATGGCAGTAAGTTTGCTGTGCTTCATGGTGAGGCCCCTCGGATATCTGTCTCCTTCTACCACGTGAAGAGCAATGGGAAAATTGAACTCATAAGTAAGTAGTCTGCCCTCAGGCTCCCTCTACAGAGCTCAGAGGCCAGGATTCCAGCTGTGTGTCAGATGGTAGCTGGATGCTGAGGTTGGGGTGACTTGGGACAGAGGGGCCCCATACTTCTTGTTCACTGAGCCCTTTCTAAATCAGACTTCTCAGTTTTAAGTCTGCCATTACTGTCCCCTGCCTTTTCAGTCTGGCTTAGTCCTCAGGTCCTCCATGGCTCCAGCAGGAAGGGGCGTTTCTCATTCCCATTCATGCAACTCTCCCCTAATAGACACTCCCCTTTGGCATGGGGACAGCGTGTGGCCCTGCTTAGACTCCCAAATGGCTGCTGTTTACACTTGACTTTGTGTCATGACAGCCCCATAGCAGGTTTAGAGCTCAGGACAAGCTGAGCTGGGATGGATCTGCAGGGTTCCCCCGGGCTGTATTTTATAAGTTCTTTTTAGGAAGCCAGCTGTTCCCTCAGCCATAGCCGTCACACTGTCGTTTTCTTGGACTTGGGACCTTCTGTGAACACTGCTTTCCCATCACCTGGGTCTCACCATTTGTGGCAGGATTGATCAGTTGACTGTCGTAAAGTTCACCGTGTTGTTGATTGTCTTGGATATGTATAAGGTAGACAATTGCAGACAGGCCTCTGTCCTATTAACAGACACCAGGAAAGGGGTCATTTATTTCCTGAATATCTGTGAGTCATCTATTTTGGGGCTGTCAGCTCTCTACCAGGGTCAGTCAGTGCTCCTGTGCATTGGAGCCAGATGGTACGTTTGTCTTGCAGCTCTCTGTGAATGTGAGACTTTTCTCACCCCATTCCCTGCCCCCCCACCCTCCCAATAAGGAAAGATGGCTGTTTTGCCAAAACTTTACCCCCTCTTACTTCTGAGTCCTGTGGCCAAGGATACACCCTGTTATTAATGGCCTGTTACACAGACAGATGGCTGCCTGAGAGAGGCTAGGGGTGACCTGGGGTGTCATCCCATTTGCTCTGTCAGTTTCATCCAGGGTCAGGGTGACTGGGAAGGCTTACTTGATGCTCTGTAAGCACACTGAAAGAAGGTGACTTTGGTAGCTTGGCCCTTGGTGTTGTTGGTGTACAGCAAGGACTCCCGAGCTGAGTCACCGTCTTTGCTGTCGGTGCGTTCTTTGCATGTGAAGTTGAAAACAGTACCCACTAGACCTCCATGATAGCCAGCACCACCACCCAGAAGCATGCGTCATGACTTTAGGTATAACTGAATGGGGGATTTGTTTTGAAATAGTTCTCCCAAAGTGGCCAGTGGGTTTGTGCTGGAGTGTATGTGGACTGTCTCTGCCAGCTCTCCTCACAGTCCTGGGACAGTTCCTCACAGGTACTTATTTTCCTTGCAGAGATGTTTGACAAGCAGCAAGCCAACACCATCTTCTGGAGTCCCCAGGGGCAGTTCGTGGTGCTGGCTGGGCTTAGGAGGTGAGTGGAGCCCAGCCCACTATGGCAGTACCCTGCTCCTGGGGGTTTGTGTTGAGATGGCACGTTACCATCTCACTAGAGTTATCACAGCTGAGCCTCCAGCTACACCAGACTGACTGAAGTAATGACTTGCAGATGACATGTCCTCGTGATCATAGTCTTGTACCCCTCCTGTGAATCTGCCATCTTCCATTGGGGCAGATGCTTAGCCTGAGGCTGTCCTGCCCTCTGTGGTTGGGGTGCCTTTCTCTTGTTGCCCTGTATTCCATCTGAGCACATAAGAGTAGTGAGCAAATCCCGCCTTGTCCTCGGGGAAGGACTGCTGTAGCTTCCACAGGCAACATCGTCTCCAGATGCCACAGAGCACCGTGTATACCATCCATGTCCTGATCCTAGCCTCAGGATGTCCTTAGGAAATCTGTCACTGTGAGGGCGATAGGCCCGAGGCTCGGGGAACTAACTACAGCCCAGCAGAGTCCTCCATCCTCTCTCACCCTGTGACTCAGTTGCAGTGAGGGGCATTGGACTCTGAGTGGGGGTGCAGGGGATTGTGGGATGCAGCTGCTCTGTCACCCACAGCATGAACGGTGCCTTGGCATTTGTCGACACTTCAGACTGCACCGTCATGAACATTGCAGAGCACTACATGGCCTCCGACGTGGAATGGGACCCAACTGGCCGCTATGTGGTCACCTCTGTGTCGTGGTGGAGCCATAAGGTACAAGATGGCAGGTGCTGGGCCCCCAGGGAAGGAAATCTCTCAAGGGTGGTGACAGAAACTGTTTTCTGTGGGATTGTTGTATCCAGGGGTGAGGGCATTATTCATAAATCTTTGTGGCTTAGGAAGCCGGTTTTATGCTGAGTTTCTCTAGAGACTCATTGCTGAGAGGTCAGCTGCCCCAGAGCATTGGGCATGTCTGCTTGGCAGGGCCTGCTGGAGCATGTGCGTCCTGAGGACAGACTGCTTCCTCTGTTTACTGTTAGGTAGACAGTTGAGCCAGTTCATGCAAATAAAACCTGCGAGCTCAGAGGGCTGCAGCTGATGAGATGCCTTTGGGTGGTGTCTGGAACAGCACTCTGTGTTCATTACAGGACGTGCTGTCTAGGACCCATCCCAAATGCCAGTGTAGCACAGCCCACCCCACACTTGTTAGCACACTGTAGGACTGGGCATGTCAGTGCAGAGCGCCTGCCTGGGTTTCATCCCAGCATCTCCCACCCTCCAAAAAAGGGGAGGGGGTGGAAGCACCAGTCTTAAAGCCTCTGTTCATTCAGTTCACAGAGCTCCTCGAGAGCTGGTCGGCGGCCAGGAGCCCAGCATTTGAGTTGAGGCAGAGCTCAGTTAAGAGTCTTCTGGGGAAAGCTAAGCTGTGGTTGTTGCTGTTCTAATGGGCACTACTGTGAAGTTTCTTGTTGTAGACCAGTGATAAGCAGGCCCAGGATCCTTACATCATTGTTTCCTAGTCATCTTTGCTGCTGCAGGGCAAACATAGCCAAGTGCAGGTGTTTTTGTCTCCAGTGTGCTGTGGCTGCTAAGAGTAAAGGTCTCAGGGTGGCCTTGCACATTTGCATGACGGCCCACTGCCCTCTAGGTTGACAATGCTTACTGGCTGTGGACCTTCCAAGGTCGCCTTCTCCAGAAGAACAACAAGGACCGCTTCTGCCAGCTGCTCTGGAGACCAAGGCCCCCAACACTCCTCAGCCAGGATCAGATAAAGGTCTGTGGTCCCTGTCTGGTTGGGGTAAAGGAACAGTTGTGGCACTGAAGGAAACCAGGCATTTGTCCTGTGGCTGGACAGGGTCAGTCAGTGGGGAATGGAGGTAGATATGGAGCGGGTTCTGAAGAGATGCAGAGTCAGTGTGGCGTGGCCTGAAGCCATGCCAGCCTAGGCAGTGCTGGAATCCCAGTAGGCTGAGGCAGGAGGATGCTGAGTTCTTTCCAGACTCTGATGTACAGCAACAAGATGACTTACCTATGTCCTCCGCCCTTCTCCCTTTTTCCCCCCTCCCCACTTCAGAAAACCCACGATAGTCTGCCTAAGCCAGATGGGCTATAAACAAGTTCCAGTGGGATTGGACGAGCTAAGAAGGGGTTACGTAATGGGATAGGTCAGAGCTGGGAGTGACTCACCCTAGGAATCATCTCCATGAAGTAAGACTGGCACTGGCTGGGCATGTTGATGCCCTGGGGCTGAATCCTCTTAGTCCTGGAGGTTGTCACTGCACACTGGCATCTTTGAAGGCAGCAGTTGTGAATCTTGCTTTGAAGGCTCAAATCCTAAGAGACTTGTCTTGGTTTCAGCAAATTAAAAAGGATCTGAAGAAATACTCCAAGATCTTTGAACAGAAGGATCGCTTGAGCCAGTCCAAAGCTTCAAAGGTGAGCCTATGCGGTTGCTCACGGGAGCCCATCCCTGTCTTCCCTGGACACTAGTGAGAAGAGTGTGTCAGGACCCTGATCCGGCTTGTTCCGTGCTAGAAGCAGGGGGAATATGATGAGGAAGAGAAACGAGGGTCCCACTTACGGGAGGTTCTGTGGAAGGCTTGCCTGGTACACAAGCACTAACATCTTCCCAGTGTCACCAGTGGTTGCTAGATGTGGCGGGATCATTGTCATTCAGCAAGGATGTCCTAGTTAGCCTTACAACCTTCCCTACCTGACAGGAACTGGTGGAAAGAAGGCGGACCATGATGGAGGACTTCCGGCAATACCGAAAAATGGCCCAGGAACTCTACATGAAGCAGAAGAACGAGCGTCTAGAGCTACGAGGAGGTAACCAAGCTTCTGGGCTTGTCTGCTAGTGGAGTGGTCCCTCCGATAATCCTGCAGCTGGCTTTGCAGCCACGTCCCAGGGTTCAGTGTGCTGTCTGTCCTCTCAGGGGTGGACACTGATGAGCTGGACAGCAACGTGGATGACTGGGAGGAAGAGACCATCGAGTTTTTTGTCACTGAAGAGGTCATTCCTCTGGGAAATCAGGAGTGACCTCAGCACTGTGGTAAGACCTGTGAGCATGAAGATGGGAATGGGGGTCTGCTCGTGAGCTGCTTGTTAGACCACCACATAGAAGACACCCAGGAAGATGGCAGTGCTGCCGCTAGTGGGTGGCAGGGAGCTTGGGAAGAAGCAGAGGCGGGCATGACCATCTCCAGAGGGCTGTGCTGCAAGGAGGATCAGGCCCAGCACTGTCACTCATGTTGATAATGTTAGTACAGGCCACAGTACAGGAGTAGAGTGCCTGCCTACCTGCATGTGGTACTTGGTGCTGGGCTCCTTCAGGAACCAACCGTGAGAGCATGAGCTTAGCCTGTCATGGAGTGTGCTCCCTTGCTCTGTGTCTGACTAAATGGTGGTTCATCTGTTGCAGTGTCACTGTGCCGTGCCAGGATCCGAGGCCACTCTTCACAGAGCCTCGGGCTGGGCTCTCACCTGTGCTTTCTTGCTCTGGACTGTGAGTGCACCCAGGGTTCTTCCATCTCGACACAGCTCTGTGCCTTCATCCCTGGGTCCGCAGCGGGGACACTTGAGCCTCTGCTCTCACCTTGCCCTGTTTGGGTTTTTATCAGCTGTGTCTGCATTGGGGCCTCACTGCAGTGTTCCTGGTGGCTCCTCTAACTCCTGCTGCTGCCCGTGGGGTTCCAGAGCCGCCTCCTGCAGCTCAGTGGGTTTCCATTCACGGACTTGCTGTTCCTGTGTGGCCAGTGCAGTGTGACCTAGGGACCACTAGGGGGTCTGCACACCCACCACTTACTTGTGCCAGAAACCCTGGAGGCACCCCAGTCCCTCACACCTCCTCAGGTTGTGGCCCGGCCTCTGCGCAGGTTGGATGTGGAAATAAAAGCAACCCTGTGTCAGAATCCTTTCGTGATCCTCTTTGTAGCTCCAGGTGGCCTCGAGGCCTGCCCAGCCCCTCTCCCTAGGGTAAGGGTATTTGCACACTGCTCCTGGGTTATTGTTGAGAACCTGCCTGTCTGGAACCTCTGGATACATTGGGCAGGTTAGAAAGCAGGTACACGGGGTTAGCCACTTGACATGCACCTCTGTAGTTACTTGGCATCCAGTAGAGAAGACAGCAAACAGGCATAGGTGAGCTTCTCCCAGGACCAGGATGAAGCCGTGGCATGTGCTGCTCACCCTGCGTTTCACAGGCTCCCACCTCCCTCGCCATCTCTTGTGGCCAGATAGCCACCTGGCAGGGCCTGCAGTCATGCTGTGTCTGTAGAGCATGTGCCTCTAGGAGGAGACTGACAGCATGTGGAGCAGAAGACGGGTGACTGCTTACATGCTGCTTTGGGAGGTGGCTCCCCGTTGTCCTGTGTCTTGGGTTTTTATTCCTTTAACCTCTCAGAAGTTTGATCCGTGTTGCAGGCCTCTTCAGCAGTTTTACCCCACAGTAATGGCCACTCCCATGTTTAAGCACGTCTTAGTGGTTTCACAGCGGTGAGGAGAGCACAGCTTCAGCGCATCTGCAGGTGTTCAGTAGCTCTCACCTCTTCGCTTTAAGGCTTGTGAGTTGTTTCTGTGATTTTTAAGTAAAAGCATTTGTGTGGTGCAGCTGGGATTTAGGGAGAGCCCTGCCTCGGGACAGCTGTGCTCAGGGCTCAGCTTGGGAGGGCTTAGGGCAGTGCTACAGGCTTCATCACCTTGGCTGCAGGACGGGGGGCGGGGGTTCCCTTGGGCCCTAATCCCAACTGATCTTTCTTAACCTGTGTCCTCAGGCATTTCCTGGTCTCCTAGGTTGACCAAGAGGGAATGGAATCTAACGAGTGGTCACTCTGGCCTCACACAGCTGAATTAGTTTGATTTGAGAGGGTGGGGCTTGCTTCAGGGTAGCCTGGAAGTTTCCCATAGCCCGAGTGTCATTAGCCTGAGCTCTAGGCACAGGCCACAGCCCAAGTTTGGGTTTCATAGCATCAATCTGTATAGCTTGCTTTTGTTTGTTTAAGTCTGAATTTCTCTTACGTAGCCTTGACTGTCCTGGAACTTGCTCTGTAGACCAGGATGGCCCAGAACTCAGATTTGCCTGCCTCTGCCTCCCAAGTACTGGGTTGTGACACCATCACATCTCCTAGTTTCTTTTGATTTTCAAGACAAGGCTTCTCTGGCTGTCCCTGGCTGTCCTGGAACTTGCTTTGTAGACCAGGCCTTGAACTCAGAGAGCCAGGCATCGGTGGTACAGGCCTTTATCTCAGTACTTGGGGCAGAAGCAAATGGGTCTGTTAAGTTCCAGGCCAGCCTGCTTTATAAAATGGGAGTTCCAGGACAGCTAGGACTACACAGAAACCATGTTTCAGAAAAACAAGGTGTGGTCACTACTACCCAGCAACTTTTCTTTCCTAATGAGTGTGTCTTTTACTTGTATGTCTATGTACCACGGGTACAGTGCTCTGTAGGCCAGAATTCCCTGGAACTGGAGTTAACAGACACTTGTTACCTGTTCTGTGTGTGCTGGGGATTGAACCTGGGTCCTGTGTAAGAGCAGTCAGTACCTTTCCACCTGCAGAGCCATCTCTCCAGCCCCAAAGCCTGGCTCTTAATAGCTCCTGCCACACTCCTGGCACTTAATAGATCCTGGTTACCTGTATGGCAGGCCTTGCTTGTGCAGTCTTCTCAGCTGGGCTGGCACATTGACAGAGCAGGACTGTCCTCCCGGCAGCCTGTGGAGGAAGTAAAGCAGTAAATCCACCAGATCCATCCTAAATCCCACTCTTAAGTGTACAAATGGACACCAAAGGCTGGAAATACCACCAGAAACTTGGTTATGAAAGACCCTGGCAAGGTCACTGACAGCTGAAATTGTCTCGTTTGGCTTCAGCCCTTGGCTGCTTTCAGAGTACTTAAACCACAAGGGCTGCCCTGACCAAAGAAACAGGGGTGACACCAGGTTAGTAGATGAGCTGAATGCTGGCCCAGCCCCACCTCTGGGGACCCAGCTGATGTCATCAGAGTGAGCCTAGGGAGCAAGGCGGGGCTGAGCTGGGAGGATCTCTTTGCCTCCGGATTTAGCCTGGTTAGCTGGGGGCCCTCTAGTTCTGACTTGCAGGATGCCCTCCCAACAGACCACAGACCCCTCTCCCGCCCGGGGCAGCCCAACCCTAAGGGAGATGGAACCCAAGGACCAGCAGCTCATGGTGAGTCCCTTCTCTCATGGCCCCTGCTAACTCCAGCCTCACATCTTCTACCCCTTGAGAAACCCCAAATCCCATGCTCAGATCAGGTCTTCTTAACCTTTAAGGAATAGTGTTCTACTTCTGGTTCCCTTTCCTGGGACCCAGTGATATTTCCGTACTTGCTCACTGCAGGTCTCTAGACACCTGTACCCCCTTTTCTGAACCTCTGTCTTCAGCCCGGCGTCAGGACTACAACCCCAGCCATGGGGCAGGCCTCATTCAAGACTACTTGGACCCTCAGCTCATTTAGCCTTGGGGTGAACTGCACTTAAAACCCCACTGTCCACCTGTGACTGGTTAAGAGCGAACTGGCCTCACGTCTCCTATGGTACCATCAAAGAGAATACTGTTACACATAGCCTGGCAGAGCTGAGGGACATGCAGAACACAGGCTCCCTCTCCTGAACGCTCATAGAGGGCAGGTGTGTCTCCTTTCTGATGATAGCTAACACAGGCATCTAAGTGACCTTGGGCAAGTTCTTCTCTGTGTTCCATGGGAGTGATGTCACCACTGAGTCCTCAGAGCCTCTCTAGGAGGCAGGAACCGCTCTGTGCAGAGTCTGGGGGTGATTGGAGGGAAGGTGCTCCCTGCCTCACAGCACAGGCAGATGGGAAGTGGGCATCTAGCTGAGGGCCGTGGTGCTGCCCATGCCCTGTCCACAGGTGGCGCTTCGGATCCGCCCACTCAACAGTACAGAACTGGAGGAAGGAGCCACTGTCATCGCCCACAAAGTGGGGGACCAGGTGAGGCTAGAGGGCGTTAGAGGCTCCTGGTGGCCAGGCTCTGTTCTGGGGCAGAGCTGAGCTGGTAAGTACATTCATTTGTGCGTGCGTGTGTGTAAGTGTGTGAGTGACTGTGTGTTTGTATCTGTGTGACTGTATCTCTTCGTGCATGTGTGTAAGTATGTGAGTGACTGTGTGTCTCTGTCTCTGTGTGTGTATTCCTTGGGTTTGACAACAGGTAATTTTACCCACTGCTGAGCCTTCTCACCAGTCCTGTTTGGTTTTTGAAAGACTTTCCTGGGGCCCATTGGTGAGGTTAGGCCAGATAGGCAGTGAATCCCAGGGACTTTCTTGCTTCTGCTTCCCAAGCAGTGGGACTACAAGTGTGTGATGCCATGCCCAGCCCTTTTCGTGGGTTCAAACCCA
The DNA here is from genome assembly GCA_030674055.1 of Rhabdomys pumilio. Lineage (NCBI taxonomy): Eukaryota > Metazoa > Chordata > Mammalia > Rodentia > Muridae > Rhabdomys > Rhabdomys pumilio. The sequence continues at coordinate 2,050,544 of JANHMN010000023.1, forward strand.
TGTCCTCAAGCTTATGTGGCAAGCACTTTACTGACTAACTCTGCCCCTCTTTCTTTCTTTCTTTCCTTCTTTCCTTCTTTCTTTCTTTCTTTCTTTCTTTCTTTCTTTCTCTGTTTTTCTTTTGAATATATATATATCCCAAGTTCACCTAGTACTTTACTATGTGTCCCAGGCTAGCTACCTTACATTTACCGAAATCCTCCTGCTTCAGCCTCCCAACTTTTTAATGGAAAATATATTAGCGGGAGTTTTTTTGGGAGCTGTCTGCTCTGCAGAGACCAAAGTGAGGACACAGGGCAGTGGCAGGAGACTTGGCAGGCAAACTTAGCCATGCCAGGTCTGATTTCAGAACCTTGAGGTGATTGCTGGCTGCAGGGTGGGATGCATGCCACCATTGCTAAGGACTCTTTCAAAGAAGGATTCAGTACTCAGCTGCTCACACCTCAGAAGCTTCTGTCTTTGGCTGTCAGACAGACTCAAGCCAGGCTCTGTGAGACATGCAGAATGTCCCTGTTGGTCACTAGGGAGGTTAGTGAGGTGCTTCCCGAGATGTTGCTTAGGCTGACGACCCAAATGGTGGATAGATAAAGATCCCTGCTATAGGCTGCCCCGTGGGGCTCAGAGCACCCAGGGGACGGGCCCATGGGCAAAGCTACCGTTGGGGTGAGTCAGCACTGAGGTCGTGGATTGCGAAACAGTGCACATGTGGTCCCAGGGTTCGGGCACAACAGTAAAGACATTAAGTTAGCTGAGAACAAGGGCTGAGTAGGGAAGACAGGGCTGGTGCCCCCTGTATGTGGATGTGTGACTGAGCAGTAGAGAAGACAGTGTATGGAGCTAGAGAGACAGCTCAGGAAGTTAAGAGCACCAGCTGCTCTTCGGAGAAGCACCCATGTGGTGGCTCATAGCCATCTGTAAACTTCAATACCAGGTGATTGGACACCCTCTTATAGCTTCTGTAGGCGCTAGGCATGCATGTGGTGCACATGTATACATACATGCAAAATACACATAAAAACAAATCTTTAAAAGACAGCCCATGCTGAAACGCCAAGGCAAAGGGTTCTCTCTAGGGACAACTCCGTTAAGTGTTTGCTGTGCATGCGGTGAAGACCTGAGTTGTAAACTCAGCTCACGGGAAAAGCTGGGTGTGGTGGCGAGTGTTGGTAATCTTAGCACTGGGGCACTGGAGACAGGAGCATCCTTGTGGTTTCATGGTTAGCTAATCTGGCCAAATTCTTATGGGCCTAAGAATCTGTGAAAGACCATGTTTTTTTTTTTTTTTTTTTTTTAAAAATAAGGTGTGGGATCTGGGTGTGCCTGCACACATCTTTAATCTCAGCACTTGGGAGCCAGAGGCAGGCAGTTCCTGTTTGAGAGTTTGACAGAGGGAGTTCCAGGACAGCCAGGGCTATACAGGGAAGCCCTGGCTCAAAAAAACCAAACCAACACCAACAACAGCAACAAAAGATGGAAAACAGTTGAGAAGATGCCAACCTCTGGCCTTCGTAAGCACGTGTGCGCACACACACATAGCTGTGAGTGCATACGCAACCGTGCACTCACAAAAAATTAAGGTGAAATTAACACCACAAAAAAAGTTCTTTTTTTCTTCTTGAGACAGTGACTCCCCATGTAACTGAGGCTAGCCTTGAATTTCTCTTGCCTCAGCTCCTGAATGCTTCTGATGACAGGTGCACCTGGTTCAAATTTCACCTTTTTCTGTGTGTGAGTTTTATTATTATTATTTTACTTATTCACTTTACATTCCACTCACTGCCTCCTCCCAGTCACCCCCTCCTACAACTCTTCTGAGCAGGTGGGGGCTCCCTTGGGTATCCCCCTATCCTGGCACATCAAGTCTGTGAGGCTAGGTTCATCCTCTCCCACTGAGACCAGGCAAGGCAGCCCAGCTAGAAGAACATATCCCACAGACAGGCAAAAGCTTTTGGGCTAGCCCCTCCTCCAGTTGTTTGGGACCCTCACCAAGACCAAGCTGCACATTTGCTACTTATGATCAGGGAGGCCTAGGTCCAGTCCTTGTATGTTCTTTGGTTGGTGTTTCGGTCTCTGAGAGGCCCAAGGGTCCAGGTTAGTTGACTCTGTTGGTCTTCCTGTGGAGTTCATATTCCTTTAGGTGCCGTAATCCTTCCTCTTATTCTTCCACTAGAGTCTCCAAGCTCCATCAACTGTGTGGGTGTGGGTGTCTGTATCTGTATGAGTCAGCTGCTAGATGAAACCTCTCAGAGAACAGCCATGCTAGTCTCCTGTCTGCAAGCATAACATATCATTAATGTATCATCGATTGGTGCTTGCCCATGGGATAGTCATGAGAACGACTGGAAATCTGCAACTGATGGGGGTGGGGAGGTGGGGGACATTGCCATGAAGAGACAGAGACCAGAATCAGTGGGGCTGTTCTTAACTGTGTGTGACACACAGCATCAGGGATATGGAACCTGAAGAGACCACCTCCTGTAGCCAGGCAGGAACCCCAATGGAGCAATAGGGACACAAGCCCACCCACAGAACTTTTGACCTAAAATTCATCCTGTCTACAAGAAGTGCAGGGACAGGGGAACATGGAGCAGAGAGTGGGGGGATAGCCAACCAATAACTGGCCCAATTTGAGACTCACCTTTTTGTTTTTAAGAATTAAAATATAATTACATCACTTTCCCCTTCCCATTTCTTCTCTCAAACTCCTGTCATGTCCCCCTAACCCCTCCTTTTCAAGCAAACAATTAGGGCATTTATTAGTCCTTTTACAGTTAGACAATCAGCACATCTATCCGGACTTTTTTCTCCCCATGGAAGACACCCCCACACCTGTCAGCTGCTACCCCACTTTCGTCTCTGGTTTCTGGACATTTCGTGTGTGACCTTCTATGTGTGACTCAATGTTTTTGAGGTTCATCTGTGCTGTGATAAATTCAATTCTCTTCCTCCCCCCCCTCCCCCTCCCCTCCCCCCCTCCCTCCGCCTGACTATATAGACCAGGCTGTCCTCAGACTCATAGAGATACACTTGTTCCACCACCAGTTGCTATTCTTTTTATTATTTTGAAATAGTTTTAAACCAACAGAAAGGTTGCAGGGATGCCGAGAGTCCAGGTTCCCTCATATGTGCCTCACTCTGTGCTCTCCCTGAGCTCTGGCTTCTCTCTGGAGCACTCGGAGTCAGTTCGGGGGACAACGCCCCTCCTCACCCAAACATTCCATCAAATGCCTCTTTAAAACTAAAGACCTTCCCATCTGGGTGTGGTGGCTCATGCCTGTAATTCTGTCACTGGCTGGTCAAGGCAGGGGGTCATGGATTCAAGGCCAGCCAGCCTGGGCTACACAGCTAAGTCCTCTCTCAAACAAAAAGCAAGGGCTAGGGAGATGATCAGAGGGTCTTGGTTCGAACGCCCAGCACCCACGTAAAAAGCTGGGAATGGCTGTGCTGGCACATCTGTAACCCAAGTCCTGTAGGGGACAGGTTTGTGTGGCTTGTCGGTAACTCCAGGGTTAGTGAGAGACCCTGTCTCAAGGGAATAAGTCAGGCAGAGCAGGACACCCAAGGTCCTTATCTGTGTGCCCATATACCACACATCACTACACATTTGGGGAAAAAGGCACGCCTTTAATCCCACCTAGAAAGCAGAGACAAGTAGTTCTGTGAGTTCAGGCTAATCTGGTGTACAGAGTTCCAAGACAGCTAGGGCTGCACAGAGAAGCCTTGTCTCGAGAAACAACATTCTTGCCACATCCATGGGTGCTCCAGGAACTGACCTGACTAGAATATTGAGGGGATGAAGAAAAGACAAACAAAGAAAACCTCTTGGATCCAGAAACTTACAGGCCCCAGAGCTCAGTGTGCTTATTTTATGCAGTTGAACATGGAGGCGAGGTTATTGTGTACCAATAAACAGGGAAGCAGGAGGAACAGTCTCTGTAGGGAGAGGTCTTCAGGCTGTAAGTATCCAGGGGGAGAAACCTATGATAGGCATTGTCTGCACATGCTGCTGGCCTTTGCATTTGGACCAGAGGAAGGCTTTATAATCTCTCTGAGCCTCACCAGGGAAGACTTTGCCACTCCCAAGGACTTGCTAGGGTCCTTGACCTGGCAGTGACCAAGGCAACAGGACACATACACTCAGGACTTCACTTGCTCCTGGCACATTCTGGTATCTGGAAGAGCAGCCAGTGCTCTTAACCACTGCATCTCTCCGGCTCTGTTTTTAGCTTCTTGAGAAACCTCAACACCGGTTTCCAGAATGTCCCTACCAGTGTGTGTCCCCACCAACAGTGCATAAACATTAACTTGTGGTAGCCATTTGACAGTGGTGAGATGGGATCTTTGCATTTCTACCGTGGCTAAGGATGTTGAACACTTTTAAAAACATGTATGAGTGGTTTGCCTGCATGTATGTCTGTGCACCACATTCATGCCAGCTGCCCATAGGGGCCAGAAGATGGCATTGAATTCCCTGGAACTGGAGTCACAAGGGGTTTTGAACTAGACGATGGGGACCAAATTCAGGTCCTTTGCAAGGGCAGCTTGTGCTCTTAGTGACCGAGCCATTTCTCCAGCCACAAGGCTGTCTTTTCTCTATCTTTTTTTAAAAATCAGGTGAACATTGGTGGTGGCCCACACCTTTAGTCCCAGCACTTGGGAGGCAGAGGCAGGCGGGTTTCTGAGTTCGAGGCCAGCCTGGTGTACAGAGTGAGTTCCAGGACAGGCAGCGTTACACAGAGAAACGCTGTCTGAAAAATGAATGAATGAATGAATGAATGAATGAATAAATGAATATCAGGTGACTCAGGGGTAGGGCTAATTGCATGAGCGTATACCTGCTTCTTCCCTTCTGGTGACCTATGTGTCTGTCTTTGTGCCAGTGCAGACTCCGTCTCTGTGGTACATGGCTGTCCTCCAGGGTGCTCTCTGTGCTCAGGGTGGCTTTGGCTATCCAAGGCCTTTTTGTTTCTAAATGAATTTTCAGATTGTTTCCTCTTTGTGACGATGTGTTAGTATTTTGATGGGGACTGCACTGAATCTGTAGACTCACAAACCCATAGGAGGGCTGTTCTCAGTCTTCATGGATGTGGTCTGAGAGTATGGGAGATTGGTCCATCTTGTAGAGTCTTCAGTTTCTCTCAAGAGTCTTAAAGTTCTTGTTATAGAGACCATTCGTTTCTTTGGTTAAGTCTATTCCAGTTTTTTTTTTTTTTCCTGAAGTAGTTGTGAATGGGAGCACATGTAATTTCTGCCTTAGACATTTGTTATTGGTATATGACAGTGGTTCTCAGTCTTCCTAATGCTGTGACCCTTTAACACAGTTCCTCATGTGGTGATCTTCAACCATAAAATTATTTTTGTTGCTACTTCATAATTACAACTTTGCGACTGCTATTAATAATAATGTAAATATCTGATACTTCTGATGCTCTTAGGCAACCCCAATCCCCTATGAAAGTTTATTCAACCCAGAGGGGTTGTGACCCACAGGTTGAGAAACACTGGTATATAAAAAAGGCTACTTATTGGGCTGGTGAGATGGCTCGGCAGTTATGAGCCCTGGTTGCTCTTCCAGAGGTACCGAGTTCAGTTCCCAGCAACCACATGGTGGCTCACAACCATCTATAAGGGATCTGATGCCCTCTTCTGACATGTGGGTGTATATGCAGCAGAACACTCATAACAAATAAAATTTTTAAAAGACTACTTATTTGTTATTGTTTTTTTTGTTTTGTTTTGTTTGTTTGTTTTTTTGAGACAGGGTTTCTCTGTGTAGCTCTGGCTGTCCTGGAACTCACTCTGTAGACCAGACTGGCCTCGAACTCAGAAATCCGCCTGCCTCTGCCTCCCAAGTGCTGGGATTAAAGGCGTGCGCCACCACTGCCCGGCGTTATATTATTTTTTTACAAGAGCATAAATCCACTTTTACTTATTCACTCTCCATCAGTTTAAATCCAGGACAAGTACAGCATCACACGGATTCTGTGTCCAATGCCCTGTGCAGGAAAGTTGCCTTGGAATTTGTCACGAACCATGCTGCTGTTTCCATGGGTCTGAGTGACTTTACCCCAGATCACTCTGGTTTTGTTTGGTCTGCCTCCAGGAATTACTTTATTGTTTTTTGCTATATACACATAAGCACATCTCTTGCCTAGCTAGAATTCAGTTTCATCTCAGACATAAACACCTTCAAAAAAAGTTTAAAGATACATATATATATATATATATATATATATATATACACACACACACACTGTAGCTGTCTTCAGACACACCAGAAGAGTGCATTGGATTCTATTACAGATGGTTGTGAGCCACCATGTGGTTGCTGGGAATTGAACTCAGGACCTCTGGAAGAGCAGATAGTGCTCTTAACTACTGAGCCATCTCTCCAACCCCAAATACCTACAATTTTAAGAAGAGTGGTATGCTCTGTTTGTTTCTGGAGACCTTGCTTGTAGCCAGCAAAACTAGCCTTGCACCACAGCTGCCCCAGTCCCATGGGGCAATGAACTGGGATCAGAAGACCTGGAAGAGAGAACTGGAGGACAGGAGACACAAAGAACGAGCGGCTCGTCTATAGGCTGACCAAACCGCTGATTTTACTTTTTTCATACGGGTTATATGCACATAGAGGCAGGATGTGGGGAAGGGGATGACGCAGGAGTGTAGGTGTTCAGGGGGGCACAGATATCTTCCAGAGCAGAGTGTCAGCTGCATGAAGGTTCAGGGGACAGGTCACTATGACTCTGCCTATGATTCATTGTCCTTATCTAAGTTGGTACTATCCACCAAGTTCTATGACTATCCACAAAAGCCATGCCAGGCTGGTAAATTTCCACCAAAGCTGCCTGTTTACAAGATCTTATAGCCATCTGCTTAGTGTTTTTCCACAGAGACCAAGACTTTGTGTTGGCAGGCATGTATGTCAGGCCTATTGCTGATTTTAGGCCTTCAGTGTATAAGCAAGGCTGCCCCTGACACACCCCTCTAGAGATACTTGCTTTTTTTAGAAATTCTGTTCCCAGCAAACCTCCATAGGCACCAAGATGGCGGAAAGAGTATTATTATTATTGTTGTTGTTATTATTATTTATTATTATTATTTTTTATTATTATTATTATTATTATTATTATTATTATTATTATTATTATTATTGTGGTGGTGGTGGTGGAGGTGTGTGTGTGTGTGATGTATATAGGCTTGCATGCCATAGCACAGCATGAACAACTCTGTGGACTCAGTTCTCTCCTTCCATCTTTACAAGTAGTATTACTTTCTTGTCTGCTGCTCTGATAAGACACCATGACCAAGGCAACTTGAAAAGTGTACTTGGGCTTATAATTCCAGAGATAAGAGTCTGTCTGGGTCAGGGTTTCTATTTTGATCATGTGATGAAACATGATCGAAAGCAAGCTGGGAAGGAAAGGGTTAATGCGGCTCACATGTCCACAGTGCTGCTCATCACTGGAGGAAGTCAGGACAGGAACTCAAGGCAGGAACCTGGAGGCAGGAGCTGATGCAGAGGCCGTGGAGGGGTGCTGCTTTGTGGCTTGCTCCTCATGGCTTCCCCAGCCTGCTTTCTTACGTCACCCAGGATCACTAACCCAGGGGCTGGCACTTCCCACAACAGGCTGGGCCCTCCTCACTCAATCACTAGTTAAGAAAATGCCCTACTGGCTTGCCTACATCCCATCTTTTCTTTTTTCTTCAATCAAGGTTCCCTCCTCTTAGATGACTTTAGCTTGAGTCAAGTTGACATAAAACTAGCCAGGACAGAGTTCATGTGACAGAATCATGGCAATGGAGCTGGAAGCTGAGAGCTCACAAACTGCAAACAGGAAGTAGAGAGAGAATGTTGGCAATGGTGCATGGCTTTGAAACCTCCAAGCCAGATCCAGGGGACATACTCCAGCAAGGCCACACCTCCTAATCCTTCCCAGTCCGCAGTACCAACGGGGGACCATGTATTCAAATATCTGAGCCTATGCAGGACAATTCATTCAAACTACCACCCATGGGTCCTGGGGATATCACTCAGGCCAGCAAACTTACGTGGTAAGTGCCTTTACCTGCTGAGCCATTTCAGTGGCCCCAGCTGAAATGCTGAAAAGTGTCTCTCCATTCTAAGAGTCTTCTCGGTGGCTAAGATCTCTTTTGTATAGAATCTGCAAATAAGGATAACGTTCATTTTAACAACAAACAGTTTTTTTTTGTTTTTTTTTTTTTTGAGGCCAACATGATAGCTCTGCAAGGAAAGGTGCTTGCATGCAAGCCTGGTGATCTGAGTTTAAATCCCTAGCTCCTACAGAAGTGCAGGAGGGACCTAACTCCCAAAAGTTGTTCCCACCATGGCATGCACACCCCTACCCTCACATATCAGTGACTCACAACTCTAAAGTCCCCTCCTGGACCCTGTTGTGCAGAGGATCCTAGCTAGAGACTTATCTAAGTCCTCCTGCAGCCCTGCCTTGGCCACTGTGACACAATGCATCCCCAGGAGGAGAGAAAGCAAAGAGAATCGGCTTATGTCACCAAGCAAGTGCTGGCCAGAAGCCAGGAGAAGCCCTGGCGGAGCCTGGCCTCCCAGAACTGCAGTTTCCAAAGCTACGAACACAGGAGGGGCAAGTAGTGGTCATGTGACAGGACCCTTAGCCCCATCCACTTCCTTGCTTCCTCTCTTGTGTCCATGTCTCCAGCAGCCAGGTTACAATCGGCCTCTACCCATTTCCCTGCCCCCTGTTGTCTCTGGGGCAGACTCCTTCAATCCCTTTGCCCCCAAGGATCATAACTGGCTTACCTGATGATAATGTATATGGGGACTGAGGGGCCCTGGGGACAGCCAGGCTCGCAGAGAAATGGAGCATGTGGGTGGAGGCTTTAGGACAGACTCTTTACCTCCCCTGTCCTGTGAGGTGAACACAGTTAAAGTGGCCTGTCCAGCACTCTACAGTTTCCAGACTCCTCTCTGAGGCATTAGTTCATAAGATGGCCAGAACGGGTGTGGTGTGGCCTGTTGGGAGGGTTGTTGAAGTACGCCAGGCTGCTGTCCCTTGCCTTGGGGTTGTCAGGGGCCATTTATGTGAGTGTGGAGCCCACTGGCTTGGGGGGAGGATTGTATGGTCATGCCTTGGGTGAGTGACATCAAGTGACACTGTCTCCCAGTGAGGGAGTGAGACAGGGTAAGGTGCTCACTAAAGAAGCATAAGAACCTGAGATTAGCCGGGCGGTGGTGGCGCACGCCTTTAATCCCAGCACTTGGGAGGCAGAGGCAGGCGGATTTCTGAGTTCGAGGCCAGCCTGGTCTACAGAGTGAGTTCCAGGACAGCCAGGGCTACACAGAGAAACCCTGTCTCGAAAAAACAACAAACGACAAACAAACAAACAAGAACCTGAGGTTAGACCCACTCAAACAAACAAGAACCTGAGGTTAGACCCACTCAAA
>JANHMN010000023.1:2062326-2083719 GCA_030674055.1 Rhabdomys pumilio
CTTCCTTCCTTCCTTCCTTCCTTCCTTCCTTCCTTCCTTCCTTCCTTCTTTCTTTCTCCCCAACAGAGTCTCATTATGTAGCCCAGGCTGGCTCTGAATTCACTCTGTAGACCAGGTTGGCACAAACTCACTTTGTAACTTCAAATGGTCTTTAATTCCCACTCTCTCTGCTTTAACATCCCAGAGGCTGATTACAGGTGTGCCACTGTGGATGTGCACTGCCCTGCATAGAAGTCCTTTTGGTTCTAAGAGGCCCGTCCCCTAGAACTATCTCCTAGCTATTGGCTGCTACAGGACATGCCACTCCTGCACCAAGTAGCTACACTGCCACTGTCCATGGCCTGTGAGGGGCACTCGTATTAAGACTAGATACTCAAGGGGCTGTGGTCCTCAGAGGCTCTGTTGAGCTATACATCCCTGGTTGTGCCCCCTGGTCCCTGCCTGGTCCTCACTGGGTTCTGCCATTGGCCTGAGGCACTACTGGAGCTGCCAGCTGGGCCTTCTCCCTAGGACACTGGCTTCAGTCAGCATGCAGTCCTCAGAGCTTCAGCAGGCTCAGCGGGAGCCCCTGGCAAACAGGGGGCACAGCCTCATGTTTCTCTGCTGTCTAGACCCCAAGGGTGATTCACGTTAGGAATAGGGCATAGATCCAGCACCTCAGTTAAGTAGCTAAGTGTCCAGGGCCATTCTCCAAAGCCTATACTCATGCTAGGCTGCTTCCTATGTCTGCCACTGGGGACAAAGGGGTGGGGACAGCATCTTAGTAAGACTGCTTAACACAAAATTGCCTGCTGGGGACACTGGTCAATTATTAATTTATTTTTATTTTTGTAGACAGGGTCTTATTATGTATTCTTGGCTGTCCTGGAACTTTATATGTAGACCCAGCTGGCCTTGAACTCACAGAGATCTGCCTGCCTCCCAAGGGCTGGGATTAAAGGCCTATGCTACCAGGACCATCTGGCCATATTCGACCAGTTACCACTGTCACCCTCAGTTCAGGACTAAGCCATCATTGTAAAGCAGAGTGGCTTCCCAGCTACCTTGAGCAAAGGTCATGATGGCATTCCACAGAGGGACCTGGTTACTGACCGTCATCAGCAAGTCACTTCATGCTGAGTGCTACACTCAAGGCTTCAGTGTTCCTCCCAAGCCTCGTGGCATCCTTACAGAATGCTCAGAAATATTTCCTCCCCCTAGCTGGATATGGAGACATGTACCTGTGACCCCAGCCAACAGGGGGAGAGGCAAGAGATAAGGAGTTTAAGGTCATTCTCAGCTACATAGCAAGTTGTGGCTAGCCTGGACTACATGGGACCCTGTTTATATACACACACAGACACACAGACACACACACAGACACACACAGACACACAGACACACACACAGACACACACACAGACACACACACACACACACACACACACACACCATCCTTGTTCTACATGTGAGGCATGTTGTCTGAGGTCACACAACATACAGAAGAGCCCAAATTCAGACTAGCCTGTGCCTGTCTGAAGCCACAGAGAAAAGACGGGTTGGATTTGTGACTTTCAATCCAGCTTGGGAAAGCCATGAGCAGTCAGGGCTGCACCAGAGTGGACACCCAGGGGGTGCAGCAGAAGGAGCTGCTGGTGGTCCAGATGGAGGAGCCTGTGCCTCCTCACCAGCCCCAGGTCTCTTTGGGCTCTCCTGTGGGTGGAGTTCATGGCCTGCACGCCCTGTGCCGGACATTGCTGCCTTTCTTTCACAAGGCTCCACTCCTTCATTCCGTGAAAAGCAGTCCTGATGATGTTGCGGGAATCTAAACCCCATTCTCAATCTTTCAGTTCCTGCAGCAGCATCGGGAATGGTTAGGTCTTAGCACGTGTCAGACTTCCATCGGGAAAACTCCCAAATTCTTGTTTATGTGTTTAATTATGGTATACACTCTCACTTTATAGCCCTCGCTGTCCTGGAACTTGCTATGTAGACCAGACTGACCACAAACTCACAGAGATCCACCTGCCTCTGCCTCCCAAGGGCTGCTCTGTGTCTTCTCGGTTTTTGCTGGTTCATTTTTTTTTTTAAAGAAAAGGTTCCTCTAATGTAGCTGTGGCTAACCTGACCAGGAGCTCACAATGTAATCCAAGCTGGTCTTGGACTCTCAGAGATCCAACTGCCTGTCTCCTGAGTGCTGTCATTTCTAAGCAGTAGGTCCCCTAACTCAGGCTGGGCTGTTTCCTAACTATCTGTCTTCCTGTCTGTCTGCAGGAAACTGTATACCGTGCCACCATCCAGCATTTAGTGGAAGGCGTCATCTCTGGATACAACACGACAGTTTTTGCCTATGGCCCCTCAGGTACTGGGTCGGGCATTGTCTCCAGGACGGTATGTGCAAGGTGCCAGCAGAGGTCCCCTGTCCCCTTAGAGATAAGGTCTCAGGTACCCCAGGCTGCCCTTAAACTCACTATGTAGTCAAGGATGATCTTGAACTCCTGGTCCTTCTGCCTCTATGTCCCAAGTGCCAAGATTATTATAAGTGTGCGCCGCCATGCCTGGTTTATGCCATGCTAGAGATGGAACCCAGGGATTTGTGTGTGTTAGGTGAGCACGTTACAAACTCATTTGCATCCCCCACCCATACACACGTTCATTTATATATTTATATATTTTTGGTATCACCAGGGATCAAACCCAGGGCCTCATGCACTCTAGCACTGAGTTACACCCTCAGCTTCCTTAGAAGCACTAGGGACCTATTCACTGGGCTTTGTCATCCACAGCCTGAAAGGCAAGAGTGATCCCCAAGCACAGAAGAGATTCCCAGAAATGAGATAGCTGCCCCAGACCACAGAGCCATCAGGGGTGATTCGACCTTGCCTGTGTTTTCCTGCACAGGGGGTGGGGGTGGGACATGAATTTCTTCTCGGAGGTTGGGAGTAAAACTCACAGTGTTTGCAAACAGGTGGCATGGCACAGGCTTGTCTGTCACCTTAATTCTCTGAGAAACTAAAGCAGAAGCTTACAAGTTCCAGACCAGCCTAGGGTATATAATGAGACTTTATCTCAAAATAAATAAGAAAAGGAAAGGAAAGTGAGGGGCAAGAATCTAGCTGGGAAATAAGTGCTTGCCTTGTCCCAGGTCTACATAGTGAAGCCAGTTCTCTTCTTTTTGGGTGGGGACTGGAGCCCTGTCTGTGTAGGGGGAACACGGCTGCACATCCATCAGTGATGTGCCAGGCTTAAGGGAAAGGATGAGCCTAGGCTCGTCCTCTTGGGGGCAAACAGGGATGGGACCCATGATATCCCCTTAGAGAGAGCAACCCCCCAAACCATGCAGTGTGCCATGCCTCTTCTTGCATAGAATATTTGAGCCCCACCTTCTCCCAGGTGCTGGGAAGACTCACACTATGCTGGGCATGGATGCAGAGCCTGGCATCTACCTGCAGACCCTCACTGACCTCTTCCAGGCCATCGAGGAAACCCAGGACAACATGGAATATAGTGTGTCTATGTCTTACCTGGAGGTGAGCCAGCTCTCCTGCCTCAGTTGCATCAACTGCAGAATGGGTACAACACCAATTGCCTGTGTAGAAATTATTCCCAGGGTGTGAGCTCTCCAGCAGCTCAGGTTTCCAATGGGTTCTTCTAACTATATTTTAGAGGAGTGGAAAGATAGCTCAGGAGTTAGGAGCTTTGGCTGCTTTCCCAGAGGACCTGGTTCAATTCCCAGTACCCACATGGCAGCTCACAACTATAACTCCAGTTCTAGGGGCATAGATGCTGGCAAAACACCCATACTAATAAAATAATTTAAAAATTATTTAAGGTAGGCATAGTACTACTCACCTTTAAACCCAGCACTCAAGAGGCAGAGGCAGAAGGATCTTGGAGTTCCAGGACAGCTGGGGCTATACAGAGAAACCATGTCTCAAAAAAAACAGGAAAAAAAATTATTTTATGTGTATAGGTGCACTTTGCCCTGCAGTTGTGTCTGTGTACATGACTGGTAGGTAGCCACAGAGGCCAGAAGAGGGCATTGATCCTCTCAAATGGAGTTATAGATTGTAATAATCTACTAAGTGGGTGCTGGGAATTAAATCCCCGTCTTTTGCAAGAGTGGCCAGTGCTCTTAACCCCTGAGCCATCTCTCTGGTTCTTTCTTTGTGATTCTTTGCTATTTTGTCCCAACCTTTCTGTTCTGCTCAGATTTATAATGAAATGATCCGTGACCTCCTGAATCCATCCTCTGGGTTTCTGGAGCTGAGAGAAGATTCTAGAGGCAGCATCCAGATCGCAGGCATCACGGAAGTATCCACCTCAAATGCTCAAGAGGTGAGGGGCCCGGCCCAGCCCACAAAGTCCTTATTGTTCAAGTTTGCAGAACAGAGAGCAGTGGGTGGGTCCAATCTGAGCTGTTTATCAGCATCTGGACTTGATCTGAGATCTCGGGTCTCTGCAGTCAGCTATGCCTCCTTGCCAGTGCTCTGGGCAGACATCACCTATGGATCCTACATGCTGCCCTCAGCCTCCATGTGCAGATTGGGGCCCTTGTCAGCACAGTCCACTAGGTGAGCATAGCCCACCTAAGCTGGCTGGACTTTACATCCACTGGCCGACCTGATGACTGCTCCTTTACAAGGGTAGGCAGCAAGCGTCCCTGCACTGTCTCCTCTCCTCTCCCCTCCCCCTCCCCTCCCTTCCCCTCCCTTCCCCTTCCTCTGCCCTTCCCTGTATTTTTTGAGACAGGGTCTCTTTATGTAGTCCTGGCTGGCTTGGAACTTGCTATTAGAACAGGCTGGCCTTGAACTCACAACTTCTGCCTCCCAGGAATTAATGGAGTAGTTTTGCTTTGAGACAGGGTTTCTCTATCCTGAAACTCACTCTGTAGAAGAGGCTGGCTTCAGAATTCATAAATCTACCTGCCTCTGCCTCCTGAGTGTTAGCATTAAAGGTGCATGCCACCCCACAAGGTGCTTTCTCCCTTTTAAAGACAGGGTCTCATTGTGTAGCCCCAGCTGGCCTAGAAATCAATATGTAGACCAGGCTGGTTTTTGCCTGCCTATGCCTCTCAAACGCTGGGATTTAAGGTATGCACCAATATGCATAGCTTTCTCTTTAAAAAATTTTATTTATAGTGTGTGTGTGTGTGTGTGTGTGTGTGTGTGTGTTCATGCATATGTGTCTGCACACACACATGGAGGTCAGAGGACAATTTCTTTAAAAAGATGTATTTTTATTTTATGTGGATGGGTGTCTTACCTGCATGTGTATCTATGTACCACGTGCATGACCAGCCTACAGAGGCCTGGAGCTGTAGATAGTTGTGAGCTGTCTGAGTTCCCAGCACTGGGATTACAAACACATGCCTACACTTAGAGCAATCCTCCTGCCTCAGCCTCTCAACGGTTAGGATGACAGGTAAGTGCTGCCATGGCCCGAATGACAGTGAGCCTTTCTCTCCGTCTCCTGCCTCATACAACTGTGTGTCCCAGCCTGGGGCCCTACACGGCAGGTGCTCAGCAGAGGTCTGGTGCTGCAGATCTGTGGCTGTCCCCATGGCAGTGGGGTTCACTGCCAACCCCCACACATCTACAGCTGCCTGGAGCTGTGACCTGGAAAGGGTCAGGGGCTGCTCTAGGCTCTGTGGAAAAGGTGTGAGCTGGCCTGATGAGGAATGTAGCTCAGTTGGTCCTTGCCTAGTATGTATGAGTCTGTGGGTTCCAGTCCTCAGTACTACGTAAACTGGGCATGGTGGCACATGTTTAAAATCCCAGCATTCCGGAGTTGGAGGCAGGAGGATCAGAAATTCAAGGTCATCTCTGGTTACATAGTGAGTTTGAGTTAGCCTGGATGTCAGATTTTGTCTTAGAAAAAGGGGTGGGGGCAGCTGTGGCGCATGCCTTTAATCCTAGGACTCAGGAGGAAGAGGCAGGCCAATCTCTGTGAGTTTAAGGGCAGCCTGCCTGGTCTACAAAGTGAGTTCTAGGACAGGCATGACTACATGAGCAAACCTTGTCTGAAAAAAAGAAAAAGAAAAAAAGAAAAGGAAAAAAAAGAGATAGGTGATTTGTTAGTAATGTCTGTCATAGGTAGGGAAGGGCAGATGGGGTACACACCAAGAATCTTCAGTTCCGCTAGTTGGTTAACTAATTACTTTATGTCCCAAACCAGAAATTGGAAATTGTTGCTATGAGTCCCAGCCCCAGAGCCTCCCTTCCCTTTTCCTTGGGTCTTCCTGGAATGGATGTGTGGCCACTTGCCTTCCTCTCGCTCTGTCCTCAGATCATGCAGCTGCTCACCAAAGGCAACCGGCAGCGCACACAGGAGCCCACAGCCGCCAACAAGACTTCATCCCGCTCCCACGCGGTGCTGCAGGTCACTGTGCGCCAGAGAAGCCGCGGAGGAGACCTGGCAGAGGAGGTGCGCCTGGGGAGGCTCTTCATGGTGGACCTGGCGGGCTCGGAGCGTGCGGCCCAGGTATAGCTCCCTGAAGTGCATCCTCTTTTAGATGTCACTGCTACCTTTCACTTGGGGTTGGTCTCTCATCTTCAGTCTGAGTGGGGCCTCGTCTGGCCTCGTTCAGCTGTGCCTCAGCATCCGGAAGAGGTGGTTGAGTGTTGAGTAAATCCTGCAAGCATTTAGTAAGAAGGGCAGGGAGCCAACACTTCCAGAGGTGTCCCCTTGTGGCTGGAGGCTAGTTCTGCACCTATTGAAGGTGTCCTGCTTGCTGCATGGGCTCATCCTGGGTCTTGGGTAGCCCCACATGTTGAGATGACATATGTCATCAGATAGCAGTACACAGAGGCTGGTGCTTTCAGAGTCTACAGAGGCTGTGGCAGGAGTCTTGGGGCTCAGCTAAGACTGTGGGCAGTCAACCTACTGTGGGCAGCTGACCTACTGTGAGCAGGTAGGTAGGTAGGTGCCCCGGGACCATACCAGAAAGTTGACATTGCTAGGCTCCCTTCCCACTTGTGGGTCCCTTGCTTTTGCTGCTGTGCTTCTGGAATGCTCCCTTGTGGCCCAGGTATTCCTTCAGGACTCAGCTCAGGGCTGGGCTACAGACAGAATTGATTTAAACCTTGTCAGACTCAGTGTTACCAGCAAGTGGCATTGCCCCGCCCCGCTAGTACACACTCCAGGCAGTGAAGTGTGTAGTCTCCATAGCCCATAGCCCTCCATGGCCCATTCAAGCTTGGTAAAGTGTCTGCTTTACAATTCAGACTTGGAGTCCAGTGTAGTGGTGCACGCCTGTCATCTTAGCGCTTGAGAGGTGGCAGGGTCGTGAGTTTCCAGCTGGCATAGGTGACATAGCAGGACTCCATTTAAAAACAAAAACAGGAGCTAGGGATGTCGCTCATTGGTAGAGCACTCGCCTAACACACAGGAAGCCTTGGGTTCCACTGTATAGAACAAGAATGGTAGTACATGTATATAATCCCAGCACTCCGGAGGTGGAGGTAGGAGAATCGGAAGTTTGAGGCCATCCTCAGCTACATAGTGAGCCAGCAACGTTAGATCCAATTTGAACTTTAAACTCGGGGAGGTCTGGCTCTAAACTGTTTTTCCTGCCTTGTGGTCTGTCTTCTGGTTTGCCTAGTGTTGTTTTTTTGTTTTGTTTTGTTTTGTTTTTTCGAGATAGGGTTTCTCTGTGTAGCCCTGGCTGTCCTGGAACTCACTCTGTAGACCAGACTGGCCTCAAACTCAGAAATCCACCTGCCTCTGTCTCCCAAGTGCTGGGATTAAAGGCGTGCGCCACCACTGCCCGACATTGCCTAGTGTTCCTACTTCTCTTGTTCGTTTGCTTATCCTTCTGGGCCTGGCCCTGCCCTCAGAGCACCAACTGTTAAAGCCAGCAGAGGCTGTTCAGCCGGAGCGTCTTGTTTTGTTTTAGGTATGTAGGTGTTTTACACGCATCTGTGTCTGTGTACCAGTTGTGTGCCTGGTGCACTGGAGGCCTGAAGAGGCTGTTGGAACTAGAATTTCAGATGGTTGTGAGCCACCACATGGACGCTGGTCTCAGATGTGTGTGTTGGCTTCCGCACACCTTTTCACTAGTTCCTTTAGCTCCTGTCATTGAGCAGCCTCCACAACCAGCTGCCTGCAGGTGTCCAGACACATGGCCCGCAGTGACAGGTGTGATTTTCCAGAGCTTGCATCCATCCCATGGGTTAGCAACCAAACAAGCCTGGTCATGGGTGGAGGCAGGTGACTGCTCGAGAGTCTATGAGTTAGAGGAAATACTTGGGGCGGCATTGGGGAGAGCAGATACCAGGCTGTGGACTCTGAAAGAGCCGTTGGAGGACCTGTAGGTATATGGTAAGTCTCAGGGTGGAGGCCTGGAACATCCTAGACAAAGTCCACTCACTTATGTCTTTTTTATACGATGTGCGATCTGTTTATTTCAGTTATTTGTTCCCATGTCAGTCAGCTCTATATCCCCTGAGAATGGTCGCTTAATACTCAATTGGTGATGTTCTGTCAAGGGGTCTTCCTTCAGTTCTTAGGACGTAGGACCTCAGTATCAGGGCAGGCAGGGCCACTCCCCACCACACTGGACTTCCTCTCCTTGGGAATGGGGAAGGGAGGATATCAATAGGATGGAGTCCTTGCTCAGCCTGGCCTCTCCCTGCTCAGACTCAGAACCGGGGCAAGAGGATGAAGGAGGGTGCGCACATCAACCGCTCGCTGCTGGCCCTGGGCAACTGCATCAACGCCCTCAGCGAGAAGGGTGGAAGCCGTGCTCAGTACGTGAACTTCCGTGACAGCAAGCTCACGCGCCTGCTGAAGGTAGGACCCAGCTGGAGTTGGGAAGGGTTACCACAGCTGGCAGTGTCTTCGGGAAATTAACTGTCAGCACAGACAGAGGCTCAGGGCATTAGTCTGTAGAAGCTGTATGTGGCCACTGCTGACTCCCTGTCACCCTTCCGGGTACAGTCGGTCCTCACCCTCATGCCCCTAGTAACAGGGAGCTCGCTACTTCCCAAGGCTGCCAATCCCGTCATGGGTATCTATATATAACCTGGGAAAACTTTTCCTTAAGCTGAGCTGCATGCTGCTGAAATAAACAAATAACCAAGCAGTAAGCAAATGTCTCTACATCTGTTCTCTTGGTCTAACCTGTTCTCATCAAAGCAACAGTTAGCGAGAAGCTGGAGTAGATTCCACTCTACCCTGAGGGTCTCCTTCCCAGTGTAAGCTTCCCTTCCTGGATCTCTGGTGGTGCTGGGGGAGGGCTGGGGCCACTGGTTGGGTGGGGAACATGTGGCTTCCATCAACCCAGTTCTGTGATCCTCACCGAGCAGGATGCCCTGGGAGGCAACAGCCGCACAGTGATGATCGCCCACATTAGCCCGGCCAGTACCAGCTTCGAGGAGTCAAGAACCACATTGCTGTATGCCTACAGGGCAAAGAACATCAAGACGAGGGTGAGTGAGTGGGAAGGTGATCCGAGCAGTCCCTAGACCCGCATTCCTTAAAAAAGCCGGGTGTGGTGACATACATCTGTGACACTTGTGCTGGTCAGCCAACTGAGGCATTGAGAGACCCTACCTCAGAACAGGGTGAGCTGGGCCTCCTGGTGCAGGCCGCATTCTGGAGGCAAAGGCAAGTGGGTCACTGTGAGTTCAAGGTTAGACTGATCTACATTAAGAAGATGCAGGCCAGCCAGGGATACATGGTAAGACCCTGCCTCAAAATTAATTAATTAAATTAATTAATTAAAATGTAAAAACCAGGTAGATGGTGCCTGAAAGAATGGCACCAGAAGTTGGTTTCTGACTTCTCCATGCACGAGAACATACATGTATACCCATATGAACATGGATCTCCCACTCACACACAATCCATGGGAGCGAGTTACTAGTGGGAAGATTTCTTAAAAAAAAAAAAAGCCTGATAAATTATTTTGAAATCTTTTATTATAGTAAGATATACATGAATGGGGCTGGAGAGATGACTTGGTGGTTAAGAGCACTGGCTGCTCATCCAGAAGTCCTGAGTTCAATTCCCAGCACCCACATGGTGACTCACAACCATCTGTAATGGGTTCTGATGTCATCTTCCGTCTGATGCTTTCTTCTGTCACGCACACGTACATGCAAATAGGGTGCTCATTTACATAAATAGACATCTTTAAAAAGCTATACATGGAACAAAGATTTTCATTTGGTAATTCCTTTATTCCATCTTCATTTAGTGTATACACATGTGTGCATAGGTGCATGCCAGGGCAAGCATGTGGCGGTCAGAGAACAGCATATACAACATGTGGAAGCCAGCTCTTCTTCCACCAGCAGTTCTGGGTCAGCAGGTTTGGTGGCAATCACCTTTACCCACCGAGCCACCTGTTTGGCCACCCAAATTCCATTCTAATCACCTTGAGTCCACGGCATAGCAGCCTTGGTATAGCCATAGTGTGCGGTTCTCAGAGCCATTGCTCACCGGCAGAACTTACATGCCTCGACAAACCCAAACTCTGTCTCCGTTAAATACGGACTCCCGCCTCTCATCAGGCCCTGCCTCTACCACTATTATTTTTCTCCTTCTAAGGATCTGACTCCTTTGGAGGCTGCACAGAGACCACCCACACAGGATATTTCTTTTGTGTCTGGTTGGATGTACTGAGCCCCATGAGCTCCCCTGTGCTGTAGCAGGTGTCCTTTTTGAAGATGAATAGTGCTGACATGTGTCTAACCTGCCCCCTGCCTCCACCACGGGCCACACACATCCCAGGATGTGGCCCAACACATTCGGAGACAGCAACAACACTGGATGCCCCATCCTTGTGTTAGAGCAAGGTGGGGGGGGTCTCATTTTGACTCACAATTCCATGTTATAGTCCGTTGTTGTGGGAAAATCAAGGCAAAGGGAGAAATAAATGCATGCATTCTTGCTTGCTTGCTTGCTTGCTTGCTATGCTCAGCTCAGTTTCTCCATTCTTATATAGTTCAGGACCACCACCCCTCAACCTAGGGAATAGTGCCGCCCATTCCAGGTACCATCAATTAACTTAATTAAGACAATTCCCCAACAGACATGCCCATAGCCCAGCCCAGTGTACATAGTCCCTCTTTGAGGCTCTCTTCCCAGGGTGATTATAAGTTGTGTCCAGTTGACAAACCTAATGACCCCTGATGGTCTTGAAGTACCTGTCATCTCTCAAGTCTGTCCCTCAGGACACTTCCTGCCACGCCTGACCTTGGGCACTTGTCCTCACCATCAGGTCAAGCGCAACCTGCTGAATGTCTCCTACCGCATCGCGCAGTACACTGGTGTCATCTCTGACCTGCGCGGGGAAATTGAGCACCTCAAGTCAAAGATTGAGAAGCAGGATAAGGAGAAGAAAAGTGACCCCAGCGTTCTGGATATCCAAGGTAGTGCTAAGTGCGGGCCCCGATGGCTCAGTACCGTCTCCTCCCTCGAGCACCATGCCCAACATCCAGATTCCATGGGCCCATTCCTTCTCCTGGCCCATGGACGTGGCCTTGACGACTCTGATTATCTGCATTCACAGTGAGCTCATGGCCCTGCCAAGGGCTTTGTTCTTGTCTCCCTAGGGGTCTTGAGCTGGCTCCCGTGATTTGGCTTCAAGATATGGAAACTAAACTATTTAATGTTGTTGTTGTTTTTGAGACAGCGGTTCACTGTGTAATCTTGGATGGTCCAAATTCACTGTGTAGACCAGGCTGGCTTTGAACCCACAGAAACCCTCCTGCTTCTGCTTCCTGAGTGCTGGAATTAAAGGTGTGTGGCCTCCACATCTGGCTCTTATTTTTTAATTGGCTTTAATTTTTTTAAAAATATATTTATTTATTTTATTTATATGAGTACACTGTTGCTGTCTTCGGACACACCAGAAGAGGGCATCTGATCCCATTACAGATGGTTGTGAGCCACCATGTGGGAACTGAACTAAGGACCTCTGGAAGAGCAATCAGTGCTCTTAACCGCTGAGCCATCTCTCCAGCCCGACTTTAACTTTTTAAATTTTATTTTATGTATATGGATATTCTGTCTGTTTGTACCCCACATGTGCGCAATACCTGAGTAGGCCAGAAGAGGGTGACAGATCCCTAGGGCTGGAGTGATAGATCTGTGAGCCACCGCGTGTTGGAAGTTAAACCTGGTTCCTCTGAAGAAAAGCCAGAGATCTGAAATATTAAGACCTCTCTCCCATCTCCAGTCTTCTTTGAGATGGAGTCTCATTCTAGACTTGGATTTTAGCACTTGGACTATGCTGGCTGGCCAGTGTGCCCTAGGAATCCACCTGTCTTTGCCTATCCCATGTTCAAGTGCTAGGATTGTAGATAGGTGCTACCTACCATACCTGGCTTTATGTGGGTTCTAGGGACTGAATTCAGGTTACAGAGAGCTTGCGGCCAGCCAGGGAGCTCCCTCTCCCTCTCTCCCTCTCCTTCTCTCCCTCTTCCTGTCTTTCCCTCTCTCCTTCTCCTTCTCTCCTTCTCTCCCTCTCCTTCTCTCCCTCTTCCTGTCTTTCCCTCTCTCCTTCTTCTCCCTCTCTCCTTCTCTCCCTCTCCTTCTCTCCTTCTTTCCTTCTCTCCCTCTTTCCCTCTCTCCCTCTCTCTCTTCCTCTCTACCCTGCCTCTCTCTAAGAACAACAACAACAAAAAGATAAAACTTGCAAAAATAGACTCTAGAGACATCTATGGGGAGCTGGGAGGTGACCCGGTCACTGCAAAGGCATGAGGACCTCTTAGGATTCTCAACACTCACATAAAAGCCAGGCCCAGCAGGCCATTTGTGGTGGCTCACACCTTTAATTCCAACACTTGGGAGGCAGAGGCAGACAGATCTCTGTGTGTTCGAGGCCAGCCTGGTCTATAGAATGAGTTCCAGGACAACCAGGGCTACACAGAGAGACACACAGACCACATCAACATGCACACAGACTATACACCCATAACCCTCTACCCCCAAAGGACAAAAGTACTGAAGTCAAGCCCATTAGGCATGTGCATACATTCTTCAGTTTATGAAGATAAGTTTTGCCATAATTTACAAAAGACTTCTAAAATTCAATAAAAATATAAGCAAGTAGCCCAATGATTAAGAGTGGGCAAGATGCTTAATAGACAGTTTACAGAGGAATTCATTCTATTTTTATTTTATTTATTATTTATTTATTTATTTGTGTGTGTGTGTGTGTATGTGTATGTGTGTGTGTGTGTGTGTGTGTGTGTGTGTGTAGGTCATAGGACAAGTTGCAGGAATCAGTTCACTCCTTCCACCACATGGATTTTGGGGACTGAACTCAGGTTGTGAGGCTTGGCTGTAGGCACCTTTACCCACTGAGCTATCTTGTCAGTCATGCAGAATTCTTAGTGGTCCTAAACAGATGAGAAATCTCTAATACTTTAGGAAACATGAATGTAAGCCGAAATCACTTCTCAGACTAATTAAAAGGATAATGCTGGGAGATTTGGGATGTGTATTAAGTGGCTAATATATCAATTGGACAAAGTGAAGGCTTTTCAGAGAGAAGTGAGACCATTATGTATGTGCCACCCATCCAGCTACTCAGCCACGTGTCCTTCCTCCATCCATCTCTCCACCCACCTACCCATACCTACCATCCATCCATTCACCTCATATATATCCATCAGCTATTCATCCACTCACACATCCATTTATCCACCCACCTGTCCCCCATCTATCCATCTGCCCAAATACACACTCATCTACCCACCAATTGGAGAGACATTCATTCATCCCTCTTGCTGCTTATCCATCCATGCATCCATCCATCTATCCATCTACACATCCATCCATTCGTCCTCACAAAAGTCTATCTATTTATCAATCTATACACCAACAATTACCCATCTATCCATCCACTCATCTCTACACCTCCCCCCAGACACCAGCCCCTCTCATCCCCCTCCATCCTCTATCCATCCACACATGCTGGGTGAGCATGGAGTTCATGCCTTCGTGACTGCCAATGCTCCTAGTTGAGCCGTCCGTCTCCCCACCTGCAGTCACAACCCCCCATGATGCAGAGGAGGACAGCCGCCTACAGATGAACAAGATCCGGGCACAGCTTATTGGGGCTTTCAAGGAGCAGATGGAGATGCGGCGCAGCCTGGTGGAGCTGGAGAATACCAACATTGAGCTGCACATAGACATGTCTCGCCACCTACTGACCATTGCAGAGTGAGTGTCCTGCTGCTGGGCACAGCACATCCCAGAAGGGAAGGGAAGCCAAGGAACTGAGAAGGCCACTGGTTGCTACCATCTGCCGGTTCCCAAGAAGGCAGGTGCCCTGTCTCTAGTCCTCTCCTGTCATGACACAATTGGGAAGCTGGGTCAAGCGTGAGACACTTCTAGATCCCTTGGACCTCTCATGGCTGAAGTCCAGAGCTAGCCCAGGGGCTCAGTAAATATTAACACAATCTTCTCCTCACTGTCCACTTACCCATATGCATCCCTGCTCTGAAGGCAGAGTGACCCCATGCAGGGACTAGCTGGGGTGCACCTGGAGGTGAAAGGGGCACTAGTAATTATCATACTGGGACAGCGGGTGTCCCTCTGAAGTCCTGGAAAAACCTGGATACAGGTCATTCATTTAGGGGTGACTTCAGACAACACTGTCACTCAAAACCTGGCTTTCCTTCACCTTTTCTCTTGCTTCTCCCATAATTCCCTTCTTCCCCTCCCCTCCTCTCCTCCCCTCTTCCTCTCTTCTTCCCTTCACCCTCTTTGCTTGGAACAATGTCTTGCTATATAACTCAGGCTAGCTAGCCTCAAACTTGTGATCCTCCTGCTTCAGCGTCCCGAGTGCTGGGATGACAAGTGTTCATCAGCACCCTGTCATTGTCATCCTCATCTTTCTTCTCTCCCTTCAGCTACACAAAGAGCACAGTCCTCACACCAGAGCTATTGTAAACGTTAACAATACACTCACAGCGTCTTGTCCTTTCTGGCCAGGTGTCTGCTCGCTGAGGCGTCTTCCCCCGTCTTCCTTTCCTGCCCAGTTTCCATGGTCTTGTTTAGGCTCAATATGGTCCTCTTGCTGGTGGAGCCCAGCTACTCCTCCTAATGTCCCTGGTCATACAGCTGTCCCCCGAGGACAGCAAGGACCAGAGAGGCATGTTTCCTCACGAGGTAGCCATGGCTGACTCTGGCAGGGAATATATGTGGGAAGAACATGAAGGAGACCCGATTCCTCCCTTTTGTTATTTTGTGCCTGTGAGGAGGCTTGTAGGCCTGGAGCACCCTGGGTGTGTGAGGCTCTCAGCTCAGGCACAATTGACCCCTGAAACCCGTGTCCTGGCCACAGCTGGGAGCGGGAGAAGACCCACCACCACGAGAACACGGACAGTGGTGAGAAGGACAAGGAGCCGGTGGATGCTGACGGAGAGGAAGTCGAGGCTTCCGAGCCCTCGGAGGTGGCTCTGGCCAGAGAGGAGGTGAACCTGCTCTTGACTGAACAGCAGAAAACAGCAGCCCTCAAGGTGAGGGAGAGGGACGCAGCGCTCAGTCACAGGAACAGTTTATTATCTGAGCCAGGCAACTCTCTGAGACGTTGTCCAGGGCTGAGACGAAGCTGGGTTGATAGAGGTTTGCTTACAAGCACGAGGTCCAGGGTTCCATCTGCCACCACAGGTGTGGTGCCAGACATCTGCACTAGGGAAGTAGAGGCGGGAAGATCAGAAGTTCAAGGTCATCCTTGGTCAGCCTGGATGCGTGAGGCACTGTCTTTGGGTGGGGAAGAGCTGACTCTGAGCTGTTTGTACAATAGCTGGCTAGCGAGTAAACTCAATTTAGGAAACTAACAAAAGGCTTGCTTGAGGAAGCTTTGGGGAAGGAAGGGCCAGTGATGGCAGGAACCGAGCAGCTCCTTAACTAAAAGCTGCCGGGTGTGTCTGCAGGAAGTGGGAGAAGTGTCCAGCAATGTCAGGTTGTTAAAAGCAGGAGGCTTGTAGTTCTCTTAAAGGCTATGTAACCAAAGCAAGCGGCCCTTCATGTTGTCGCGACTGCCCTCAGCAGTCAGAGCTCCTGTCACCTCACTTCAAATGAGTGATTAGCTTTTGTGCAACTTTGTTTTTATTTTGTTTTCTGAGACAGGGTTTCTCTGTGTAGCCCTGGCTGTCCTGGGACTCACTCTGTAGACCAGGCTGGCCTTGAACTCAGAGATCCACCTGCCTCTGGCTTTCAAGTGCTACCACACCTAGCTCAACAACTTTTAAAAATAAGATAGATGCCTCTTGTCTGAGTCTGAAGAGTATCAAGTAGATGGCATGGATCTCAAGGGGAAATTCAGATAGCAGCCTGTGAAGGAGCCCGCAGTGGCAAGCCTGCCACTCAGGAGCCCGCAGAGTGAGCCTGTCATTCAACAGAGCAAGTGATCAGCTGAGCAAAGCAAGGCTTGACACGTGAACTTGAGTCCAGGGGCTGGGGCTTCAGTGAGAGCTGCTATGTCCTGGGCCCTGAGTCCTGATCTAAGGAGAGACAGTTCAGGGGAGGAAGTCACCAGAACAGGAGTGAGTGGGCAGAGGAGGGGCCAACTCAGGATGCCAGGGGGAGGGGAATGGAAGAGGGCTTCAGGGGAGTCCAGATAGTTGGGGAGGATGGAGGGAAGGCTGGAAGGAGGGGAGTTGGAGAGGACTTTAAGGAGGATGCTTGGAGAGCAGTCGGGAGGAAAGCAGTGGAATCAATCCCAGAGCATAGGAACGGTGGCAGAACACAACTTTCTCAGCTGTTATCCGCCCATTCCTTGAGTACCAAGACTCCGAGCCTGCAAGGCAGCCAGAGCCCCATGCTCTGGCTCTCTGGGGGCCCTGTGGAGTTAGTTAAGTGGTTTGATAGTTTCTTTGTTGAGTCATCTGAGCAGACTTCAGGATGAAGGGATACAAGTTGCCGGGAAGGTGTTTTATCGGCAGGGTCAGCATCTCCCTCAAGTGCACACACACTCAGACACAGGTGTGCGTGTGCATGCACCCTTGTGTGTACATATATGGAAACAAGCGTGTATCCACAGCTATGTACAGAGAGCTGGGGCCTTGCCTGGTGGGAGTACAGAACCAGGCTACAGGTCTTGAGGGCTCTCCATTCATTTCATCCAGGGTGATCAGGTCTGGAAGTCTGTGGGACAAGCTGGGCCTGAGCTCTCCCTGATTCCCCTCACATGCTGTGTGAGAGAGTCAGGACCCAGAGTGTGACCCACAGCTTTGTGGTAAGGGGCACCCTGGAGGCATGTCACAGTATGAGGTGGGTGGCTCTGTTTCCTAGAATTGAAAAGGCAGTTTGCCACTTACAGTTCCCAGTAGGAGGAATCTGCCATTCCAAACCACACACGGCCCCACGCAGGAATACTGGGGCGGTTCAGGAGTGAGGAGAAGCGAGGAGAGAAGGTGGCTAAGAGCCCCATTGTGGTTTCTGCAGGAAAGAGCAGATGGGCTGTGTAGACAAGCTTATCATTAGCTTGCATTTCTGAGGCGATATGAAGTTAACAGTTGGCCCCGAACTGGAGCAGCCCTGCAGCTCCTTACTCACCCAGAGGCTGCAGATGTGGCTGAGCTGGTAGAGCTCCGGTTTAGTCGGCACAGTGCCCCAGGTTCCGTCTCCAGCCGTGTATCGACTACACTTTTGGTGGTGCACACCTGTAATCCCAGCACTCTGGAGGCAGGAGAATCAGAGGTTCAAGGCCACCCTCAGCTACATAGTGAGTTTAAGGCCAGTCTAGGCTATGTGAGACTCTGGCTAAAAAGGAGGGCAAGATGAGGAGGAAGGCTGATCCAAGTTCAGCTTGAGGAGTGAAAAGAGTTCCTGAGGGTGTGCTACTTGTATGGCCACATTTTCCATAAAGTTGCCAGCACCCTGCCTACTGAGCTCCCAGCACCCTGCCTACCAAGCTCCTAGCACCCTGCCTACTGAGCTCCCAGCACCCTGCCTACTGAACTCCCAGCACCCTGCCTACCAAGCTCCCAGCACCCTGCCTACCTAGCTCCCAGCACCCTGCCTACCAAGCTCTTATTTTCTTTTCTTTAGAAAATACTTATATTTTTAATTTTTATTTATATGTCTATATGTATGTGTGTGGTGGGGGGTGGGGGGAGGTACATATGCATGTAAGTGCTAGTTTCTGAGAAGACCAGAAGAGGGCATCAGATCCCCTAGAGCTACAGTTCCAGGTAGTTGTGAGTGAGCAGGTATGGGTACGGAGGACAGAACTCACATCCTCTGTAAGGGCAGTATGTGCTCTTAACTGCTGGCCCATCTCTCCAGCCTCAAATCTCCTGTATTATATGGCTCTGAGATTATAGCAGAATTCCTGCACACTTGGGTTTTGAACCAAAGCAGCATGTCAAAGTAGCAGAGATGACTATAGGATCAGATAACACATTGCACAAACAGAGCCAGCTCTAGGAAGGTCCTGTGTTTATACGACTCTACCCTTGCCCTTACCAGGAATTCTGCTGGTCTAAGGGAAACACTGGCCATCCACAGGAAGGGTGGCTTGTCTTGCTGTAGGTTGCACACAGAACAGCTAGACATCTGCTTGTTGCAGGATGAGGCCACTCAGACTAGGATTCAGAGTACATTCATTGTTCTCTTTGGCACTGTGAGTTCTGGTGCCCCAATGCTGTCCCTGGGTACCTGGCACTAGCTCAGGGCGATTAGGGCGCTGAGTGGTAGCTGTGGGCTGTGGGATCTACCCCTGAGGAGTGGGCTCTGCACAGTTGGGTTTGCACTTGGAAAAACAAACTCTCAGGTGAGTTGCTTGCTGTATCCAGAAGCTGGCTTGGTCTCTCCAAGGGTCACCAAGGTTCCATACATAGATAGGTTAAAGCAGCAGGATTTTGAAGGCAGAAGATGTGGTTAGTCTTGGGGATGGAACTAAGTTACTTTTCTTGTTGCTGGGATAAAAACGCCTGACAAAGCAACTTAAAGGTTTATTTTTGCTCACAGTCTAAGGCTGCACAGTCCATCGTGGAGAGAGAGGCATGGCAATGGGGCCATGAGGTAGCTGGTTACATTGTATCCACAGAGGCATGGCAATGGGTGCGTCAGACAGCTGGTTACATTGTATCCACAGTCAGGAAGCAGAGAGAGATGGATGCTGGGGCTCAGTTTTCTCTATTTCATCAGTACAGAACCCCAGTGGGGCTGGGGGCTGGCCCATGTGTAAGGTGGCTTTTCCCACTTCAAATAACCTAATCAACATAATCTCTCATGAGCTTGGCCAGAGGCTACCTAGTTTCCATTATTGCTCACTTGTGTCTTCTAGGTAATTCTAGGTCCTGTCAAATAGACCTCATCAGTGTTAGGCTTATTGCTAGGGCTGACTGCTCCATGTCTCGTGAGGATGACTAACTGGTGTCAGTGATGGCCCTGACTTTCCTTGTCTTTCCCAGGCTGGGCTAGAGCAGCGCCTGGCCCATGCCAAGCAGAAGGCCTCACAGATGGAGAAGTTGCTGCCTAGGCAGGTGACCAGTGAGGACCAGCGGGAGGTCCTGCAGCTGCTGTGCAGGGCTCACAAGCTGGAGGTGGAGAACACGGAGCTTCAGGCTGACAACCTATGCCGCAAGAGCCTGCTGTGCCAGAAGGACTTCGTGATCCAGCGCTACCACCAGCACCGGCTGCTGTGTGAACAGCTCATCCAGGGGCAGCGACAGCTGATGCAGGGTGAGGCCAGCTCAACGGTGTAGGGTCAAGTGATTCTGCAGTCTAGGAGGAGAAACCTCAGGGCAAGGGCTGGGGAAATGGCTCAGACAGCAAAGTGTTTGTTATACAAGTGTGGGAATCCAGGTTCGAGCCTACGATCTCATTAAAAAGTTGAGCATGGGGGTACATGCTTGTCCTCGTGGATGGCCAGGTAGGAAGTTCCAGGCTAAGTTCCACAAAAGGTAAATGGTGCCTGAGGAATGATGCCCAAGGTTATCCCCTGACTGGTGCCTGAGGAATGATGCCTGAGGTTATCCTCTGACTGCTACCCACATGTAGGCATGCACACATACAAAAACAGGAGATGGAAGGGCTTAGGGACACAGCTCATTGTCAGAGAACATACCTAGCGAACTTAAAGCCCAGGGTTCAATTCCCAGCACAATAGATAAACCAAAACTTTGTCTGAAAGCATAGGACAGTCCCTAACTCCCCAAGCACAAACACCAGCCTGCTTATTGTGGCTGGCTCCCTGCACCCACTCATCCCTCCCACCCTCCATCTCTTTAATCTCCCTTCTTTCCCAAGATACATTGTTTAACTCAGGCTGTCTTCAAACTCTCCTACTTCAGCCTCCTCAGGGTCTAGGCCTGAACTTTTTGTGTGTTTCTTTAGGTGTTTTGAGACAGAGTCTCACTATGTAGACCAGGCTGGCCTGGGACTCATGTAAACCAGGCTGGCTTTTTTTTTTTTAATATTTATTCATTTATTTTATGTATATGAGTACACTGTAGCTATCTTCAGACACTCCAGAAGAGGGTATCAGATCCCATTACAGATGGTTGTGAGCCACCATGTGGTTGCTGGGAATTGAACTCAGGCCCTCTGGAAGAGCAGTCAATGTTCTTAGTCACTGAGTCATCTCTCCAGCCTGGAGGCTGCCTTTAAAGACACAGAGAATTGCATGTTTCTTTTCTTCTAAATGCTGGAATTAAAGGCCACCTTGTCCAGCCCTGTCTTCAGTTCTTAAAAATATTTTATTTATTTTGCATGTGTGTGTATGCATATGTGTGTGTTTGTATGTGTGACGTGTGCATGTGAGTGCATGTGTGGAGATGACAGGCCTACATCCAAGCGCCTTCTCGTGCCCTGTACCACCTTGTTTTTGAGACACAGTCTCGCACTGAACATGGAGCTCACTGAGTAGGTGAAGCAAGCCCCAGGGACCCTCCTGTCCCTGTCTCTGTCTAGATTTAAAGCCACACACTGCCACCATGTTCTTCTCTTTCCAGCCCTTTCTTTCTCTCTAAGACTGGGTCTCACTGTGTGACTCAGGCTGTCCTCTGATACACAGTCCCCTGGCCTCAGGTCCCTCTCAAGAGCAGGGGAGCCCAGCCATCTTCCTGACTGTGGTTTTACCTGGGTGGGAAGGTTCCTGTGAACGCAATCATACACCATATGACCTTTGCTGTCTGACTTCCTTCACTCAGCATAACACGTTTTAGGCTCATTCATGTTATAGCAGACACTACAATGTCATTCGTTTTTGTGGCTGAGTCATAGTCCATCACACAGACAGCCTGCATCCACAAACTCATCTGCTGGTGATGCTCCCACCTGGGGCTGTTAGCAACGACACTTGGAGAACATTCATGTTTAATTTTCTCTTCTTCCTTCCTTCCTTTCTTCCTTTCTTCTTTCTCTCTCTTCCTCTCTCTCTCTTTCTTTCTTTCTCTCTTTCTTTCTTTCTTTCTTTCTTTCTTTCTTTCTTTCTTTCTTTCT